>JBBYHK010318044.1:0-26084 GCA_038382065.1 Adansonia grandidieri | reverse complement strand
GGATTCACGCAATAATCTCCTTTCTTTTCATTATTAGGAACCATAAACTCATTCACCTAAATGGGATAAATGACATTAATGCTTTGGTTTCAAAAGAAAAGCTTTTTTTTCAACCATTTTTTGAATCAAAGTTTATGTGTCAATTAGGACAAACACAGATTCATATAATAATCTTTTTTCTTTTCATGTTTGGGTGCCATAAGCTTATTTTACTCATTTAGATAAATGACATTGATGCTTTGGTTTCATAAAATAGCTTCTCTTCATGCAATTTTTAGAATTAAAGTTCATCTCTCAATTGGGATAAATGCAAATTCACATAATGATTTTTGTTATTTTCATGATTGGGCAACATAAACTCATTATTCTCATTGGGATAAATGAATTGATGCTTTGTTTTCATAGGAAAAGCTTCACTTCTCACCATTTTTTAGAATCAAAGTTTGTCTGTCGATTGGGATATACATGGATTCTATAACAATTTCATTTCCTTTCATGATTGGGCACCCTAAACACATTCTCTTCATTAGGATAAATATTCTGATGCTTCAGTTTCATTGGAAAAACTTCACTTTCCACATTTTTTTAGAATCAAAGTTCGTATGTCAGTTGGGATAAACATGGATTCACATAGTAATCTTCTTTCTTTTTTAGATTAGGAATCGTAAACTCATTCTCCGCATTAGCATAAATGACATTGATGCTTTGGCTTCACAAGAAAAGCTTTTCTTTTAACCAACTTTTAGAATCAAAGTTCATCTCTTAATTAGGACAAAAATGGATTCATATAATAATCTTCTTTCTTTTCATGTTTTGGCACCATAAGCTTGTTCTACTTGTTAGGATAAATGTCATTGATGCTTTGGTTTCATAAAAAAGCTTCTCTTTGTGCCATTTTAGAATTAAAGTTCGTCTATCAATTGGGATAAATGTGGATTGACATAATGATCTCTCTTCTTTTCATGATTGGGCACCATAAACTCATTTTTCTCATCGGGATAAATGAATTGATACTTTGGTTTCATAAGAAAAGTTTAACTCCTTACCATTTTTTAGAATCAAAGTTCGTCTATCGATTGGGATAAACATGGATTCTATAATAATCTCCTTTCCTTTCATGATTGGGCACCATAAACACATTCTCCTGATTGGGATAAATGATATTGATGCTTTGGTTTCATAAGAAAACCTTTATTTTCCACCATGTTTTAGAATCAAAGTTCATATGTCAATTGGGATAAACGTGGATTCATGTAGTAATTTTCTTTTTTTTCCTAGATTAGGAATCGTAAACTCATTCTCCCCATCTAGATAAATGACATTGATGCTTTGGCTTCACAAGAAAAGTTTTTCTTTTAACCAATTTTCAGAATCAAAGTTTGTCTGTCAATTAAGATAAACACAGATGCACATAATAATCTTCTTTTTTTTTCACTTTTGGGCACCATAAGCTCGTTCTACTTGTTAGGATAAATGACATTGATGCTTTAGTTTTATAAAAAAGCTTCTCTTTCCACCATTTTTAGAATTAAAGTTCCTAAGTCATTTGGGACAAACCTGGATTCTCATAATCATCTCATTTCATTACATTATTAGGAACCGTAAACTCATTCTCCTTATCGTAATAAAGGACATTGATGCTTTGGCTTCATAAGAAATGCTTTTCTTTTAACCATTTTTCAAAATCAAAGTTCATCTTTTAATTATGACAAACATAGATTTGCATAATAATCTTCTTTGTTTTCATGTTTGGGCACCATAAGCTTGTTCTACTCATTAGGATAAATGATATTAATGCTTTGGCTTTATAAAAAATCTTGTCTTTCCACTATTTTTAGAATTGAAGTTCGTCTATCAATTGGGACAAATATGGATTCACGTAATAATCTCTTTTCTTTTCATAGTTGGGCACCATAAACACATTCTCCTCATTGATATAAATGATATTGATGGGTTGGTTTCATAAGAAAAAATTTAATTCCTACCATCTTTTACAATCAAAGTTTGTTTTTCAATTGAGGTAAACACGAATTCACATAATAATCTCCTTTTTTTTCATTATTAGGAACCATAAACTCATTCTCCTCAATGGAATAAATGGCATTGATGCTTTGATTTCACAAGAAAAGCTTTTCTTTTAACCATTTTTTAGAATCAAAGTTCGTGTGTCAGTTGGAACAAACATGGATTCACATAATAATCTTCTTTCTTTTCATGTTTGGGCATCATAAGCTCATTTTACTCATTTGAATAAATGACATTAATGCTTTGATTTCATAAGAAAAACCTCACTTCTTACATTTCTTAGAATCAAAGTTCATATGTCAATTGGGATAAACACGAGTTTACGTAGTAATCTTCTTTTTTTTCTTGATTAGGAACCATAAATACATTCTCCTCATCGGATAGATGAAATTAATACTTTGGCTTTATAAAGAAAGCTTTTCTTTTAACCATTTTTCAAAAGCAAAGTTCATTTGTCAATCAGGACAAACACAGATTCACGTAATAATCTTCATGATTGGGCACCATAGACACAATCTCCTGATTAGGATAAATGAAATTGATGCATTGGTTTCATAGCAAAAGCTTCTCTTTCCACCATTTATAAAGTTCATCTGTCATGTAGGACAAACACATATTCGCATAATAATCTGATTTCTTTTCATGATTGGGCATCGTAAAAACATTCTCCTCTCTGGGATAAATGATATTGATACTTCAGTTTCATAACAAAAACTTCACTTCCCACCCTTTTTGCAATCAAAGTTTGTCCATGATTGGGCACCATAAACGCATTCTCCTCTCTGGGATAAATGATATTGATACTTCAGTTTCATAACAAAAACTTCACTTCCCACCCTTTTTGTAATCAAAGTTTGTCTGTCAATTGGGATAAACCGGGATCCACATAATAATCTCTTTTTTTTCATGACTGGTTACCATAAACACAATCTCCTCATTAGGATAAATGATATAAATTATTTTCTTTGATAGAGATAAATGATATAGATGCTTTGGTTTCATAACAAAAACTTCACTTCCTGCCATTTTTTACAATCAAAGTTCGTTTGTTAATTGGGATAAATACGAATTCACGTAATAATTTCCTTTCTTTTCATGATTCGGCACCATAAAAACATTCTCTTCATTGGGATAAATGATATGGATGCTTTGGTTTCATGGGAAAAACTTCACTTTCTACCATTTTTAGAATTAAATTTCATCTGTTGATTTAGACAAACACAGATTCACAAAATAATCCTTTTTCTTTTCATGATTCAACACCATAAACATAATCTCTTCATTAGTATAAATGATATAGATGCTTTGTTTTCATAAAAAAACTTCACTTTCTACCATTTCTTACAATCAAAGTTTGTTTGTCAATTGGGACAAACATGGATTCACATAATAATCTCTTTTCTTTTAATGATTAGGCACTATAAGCGCATTCTCCTTATTGGGATAAATGATATTGATGATTTAGTTTCATAAAAAAAACTTCTCCTGCTATCATTTTTAGAGTCAAAGTTCATCTATCAGTTGGGCTAAACTCAGGTTCACATAATAATCTCCTTTCTTTTCATTATTAGGAACTATAAACTCATTCTCCTTAATGGGATAAGTGACATTGATACTTTGGTTTCATAGGAAAAGCTTTTCTTTCAACCATTTTTTAGAATCAAAGTTTATGTGTCAATTAGGACAAATATGGATTCACATATTAATCTTCTTTCTTTTCATGTTTGGGCAGCATAAGCTCGTTATAGTCATTGGGATAAATGACATTGATGCTTTGGTTTCATAAAAAAAGCTTTTCTTTCCACCATTTTTAGAATTAAAGTTCATCTGTCATTTGGGATAAACATGGATTCGCATAATAATCTTCTTTTTTTTTTCATGATTGGGCACCATAAACACATTCTTCTCACTGGGATAAATGATATTGATGCTTCGGTTTCATAAGAAAAGCTTCACTTCCTACCATTTTTTGCAATCAAAGTTCGTCTGTTATTTGGGATAAACATGGATTCACATAATAATCTTCTTTTTTTTTCATGATTGGACACTATAAACACATTCTCCTCATTGGGATAAATTATGTAGACACTTTGACTTCATAACAAAGAATTCACTTCCTAGCATTTTTTACAATCAAAATTAGGTTGCCAATTGGGATAAATATGGATTCACGTAATAAGTTCCTTTCTTTTCATGATTGGGCACCATAAACACATTCTCCTCGTTGGGAAAAATGATATTGATGCTTTGGTTTCATAGGAAAAACTTCTTTTTTGACCATTTTTAGAATTAAAGTTCGTCTGTCAATTTGGATAAACTCAGATTCGCATAATAACTCCCTTTCTTTTCATGATTCAGCACCATAAACATAATCTCCTCATTAGGATAAACGATATTGATGCTTCGGTTCCATAAGAAAAAACTTCTCTTCCCACTATTTTTAGGTTCAAAGTTTGTCTGTCAATTGGGATAAATAAGGGTTCACATAATAAGCTCTTTCCTTTTCATTGTTAGGAACCATAAACCCATTCTCCTCAATGGGACAAATGAATTGATGCTTTGGTTTCATAAGAAAAACTTCACATCCTACCATTTTTTCAAATCAAAGTTCATCTGTCAATTGGGATAAAAACTATTTCACGTAATAATCACCTTTCTTTTCATGATTAGGCACCATAAACGAATTCTATTCATTGGGATAAGTGATATTGATGCTTAGGTTTCATAAGAAAAACTTCACTTCCTGCCATATTTTAGAATCAAAGTTTGTTTGTCAATTGTGATAAACACCGATTCACATAATAATGTCCTTTTTTTTTAATGATTAGGCGCCATAAACACATTGTCCTCATTGGGATAAATGATATTGAGGCTTTCATTTCATAAGAAAAACTTCACTTCCTACCATTTTTTACAATCAAAGTTCATCTATCAACTAGGATGAACATATATTCACATAATTATATCATTTCTTTTCATTATTGGGAACCATAAACTCATTCTCCTTATCGGAATAAAGCACATTAATGCTTTGGTTTCATAAGAAAAGCTTTTCTTTTAACCATTTTTCAAAATCAAAGTTCATCTGTCAATTAGGACAAACACAAATTTACATAATAATCTTCTTTCTTTTCAAGTTTCAGCACCATAAGCTCATTATACTCATTAGGATAAATGCATTAGTGCTTTGGTTTCATAAAAAAAAGCTTCTCTTTCCACCATTTTAGAATTAAAAGTTCATCTATCAATTAGGACAAACACGGATTCACATAATAATCTCCTTTCTTTTTATAATTGGGCACCATAAACACATTCTCCTTATTGGGAAAAATGATATTGATACTTTGATTTCATAAGAAAAAATTACTTCCTATCATTTTCTACAATCAAAGTTTGTTTTTCGATTGGGTTAAACACGGGTTCATGTAATAATCTCTTTTTTTTTCATTATTAGGAACCATAAACTCATTCTCTTCAATGGGATAAATGAATTGATGCTTTGGTTTCATAATAAAAACTTCACATCCCATCTTATTTTCAAATCAAAGTTCTTCTATCAGTTGGGATAAGCACATATTCACATAATGATCTCCCTTCTTTTCATGTTTAGGAACCATAACCTCATTCTTCTCATCAGGATAAATGAATTGATGCTTAGGTTTCATGGGAAAAACTTGACTTCCTACCATTTTTCATAATCAAAGTTCGTTTGTCAATTGGGATAAACATGGATTCACGTTATAAACTTCTTTCTTTTTAATTGGGTGCCATAAACACATTCTCTTCATTGGGATAAATGATATTAATGCTTTCATTTCATAAGAAAAGCTTTACTTCCTACCATTTTTTAGAATCAAACTTCATCTGTCAATTGGGATAAGCACACATTCACATAATAATCTCATTTTTTTTCATTACTAGAAACCATAAACTCATTCTCCTCATCGGAATAAAGGACATTGATGATTTTACTTCATAAGAAAAGCATTACTTTTAACCATTTTTCAAAATCAAAGTTCATTTGTTACTTAGGACAAACACGAATTCACATAATAATCTTTTTTTCTTCATGTTTGGGCACCATAAGCTCATTCTACTTATTGAAATAAATGAAATTGATACTTTGATTTCATAAAAAAAAACTTCTCTTTTCATCATTTTTAGAATCAAAGTTCATCTATCAATTGGGATAAACATAGATTAACCTCCTTTCTTTTCATGTAATAATCTCCTTTCTTTTCATGATTAGGAACCATAAACTCATTCTCCTCATTGGGATAAATGACATTGATGCTTTGGTTTCAAAAGAAAAAAACTTAACTTCCCACCATTTTTTTGAATCAAATTTCATCTATCAACTGCATCTATTAACTGGGATAAACATGGATTCACATAATAATCTCTATTCTTTTTATGATTAGGCACTTTAAACTCATTCTTCTCATTTGAATAAATGAATTGATGCTCTGGTTTCGTATGATAAACTTCACTTCCCGCCATTTTTTAGAATCAAATTTCCTCTATCAATTGGGATAAACACAGATTCATGTAATAATCTCCTTTCTTTCCATTATTAGGAGCTATAATCTCATTCTCCTTATTGGAATAAAGGACATCGATGCTTTGGCTTCATAAGAAAAGCTTTTCTTTTAACCATTTTTCAAAATCAAAGTTCATCTGTCAACTAGGAAAAACAAGGATTCACATAATAATCTTCTTTCTTTTCATGTTTGGGCACCTTAAGCTCATTTTACTCATTGGGATAAATGACATTGATGCTTTGGCTTCATAAAAAAAGCTTCTCTTTCCACCATTTTTGGAATTAAAGTTCGTCTATCAATTGGGACAAACACGGATTTGCACAAAAATCTCCTTTCTTTTTATGATTGGGAACCATAAACACATTCTCCTTTTTGGGATAAATGATATTGATGCTTTGGTTTCATAAGAAAAACTTCACTTCCTACCATTTTTTGCAATCAAAGTTCATCTGTTAATTGGAAAAACACTAATTCATGTAATAATCTCCTTTATTTTCATGATTAGGCATCATAAACACATTTCTTCATTGGGATAAATGATATGGATGCTTTGGTTTCACAAGAAAAACATCTCTCCATACCACTTTTAGAATCAAAGTTTGTCTATCAATTAGGATAAATATGGGTTCACGTAATAATCTCTTTTCTTTTTATTGTTAGGAACCATAAACTCACTCTCTTTAATCGGATAAATGAATTGATGCTTTAGTTTAATAGGAAAAACATCACATACCACCATATTTTCGAATCAAAGTTCTTCTGTTAACTGGGATAAACACAATTTTACGTAATAATCTCCTTTCTTTTCATTATTAGGAACCATAAACTCATTCCCCTCATTGTGATAAATTACATTGATGCTTTGGTTTCATAAGGAAAGCTTTTTTTCCAACTATATTTTAGAATCAAAGTTCGTCTGTCAACTAGGACAAACATGGATTCACATAATAATCTCTTTTATTTTCAAGATTGGTTACCATAACCTTAATCTACTAATTAGGATAAATTTCATTGATGCTTTGGTTTTATAAGTAAAGCTTATTTTTTTGCCATTTTTAGAATTAAAGTTTGTCTATCAATTGGGATAAATAAGGATTCACATAATGATCTCCCTTTTTTTCATGATTGGGCACCATAAACTCATTTTTCTTATCAGGATAAATGATTTTCATAAGAAAAACTTCTTTTCCCATGATTTTTAGAATCAAAGTTTATCTATCAATTGGGATAAACATGGGTTTACGTAATAATCTCCTTCCTTTTCATTATTAAGAACATAAACTCATTCTCCTCAATGGGATAAATAAATTAATTCTTTGGTTTCATAGAAAAACTTTACATCCCTCCATTTTGTCTGTTCAAAGTTCATCTATCAATTGGGATAAATACTATTTCACATAATAATCTCCTTTCTTTTCATGATTAGGCACCACAAACACATTCTCCTCATTAGAATAAATGGTATTGATGCTTAGGTTTCGTAAGAAAAACTTCACTTCCTACCATTTTTTATAATCAAAGTTCATTTGTTAATTGGGATAAACACGAATTCACATAATAATCTCCTTTCTTTTATTGATTAGGCGCCATAAACACATTCTCCTCTTTGGGATAAATGGTACTGATGCTTTCGTTTCATAAGAAAAGCTTTACTTCCCACCATTTTTTAGAATCAAAGTTCATCTATCGATTAAAATAAACACATATTCACATAATAATCCCCTTTCTTTTCATTATTAGGAACCATAAACTCATTCTCCTCATCAGAATAAAGGACATCGATGCTTTGGCTTCATAAAAATAGCTTTTCCTTTAACCATTTTTCAAAATCAAATTTCATATGTCAATTAGGTAAAACACGAATTCACATAATAATCTTCCTTCTATTCATGTTTAGGCACTATAAGCTCATTCTACTCATTGGGATAAATGGCATTTATGCTTTGGTTTCATAAAAATGCTTCTTGTTTCCACCATTTTTAGAATTAAAGTTCATCTATTAATTGGAGCAAACACAGATTCCATAATAATCTCCTTTCTTTTCATGATTGGGTACCATAAACATATTCTCCTTATAGGGATAAATTATATAGATGCTTTAGTTTAATAAGAAAAACTTTACTTCTTACCATTTTTTGCAATTAAAGTTCATTTGTCAATTAGGATAAACATAGATTCACATAATAATAATCTCTTTTCTTTTCATGATTAGGCACCATAAACACATTCTCCTCATTGGGATAAATGATATTAATGCTTTGTTTTCATAAGAAAAGCTTTTCTAATCAATGTTCGTGTGTCAATTAAGACAAACACAGATTCATATAATAATCTCCTTTCTTTTCATGAATGGGCACCATAAACCCGTTCTCCTTATGGGATAAATGACATTGATGCTTTGGTTTCATAAGAAAAACTTCGCTTTCCACTACTTCTTACAATTAAAGTATGTTTGTCAATTGGGAGAAATATGGATTTACATAATAATCTCCTTTCTTCTCATGATTGGACACCATAAACACATTCTCCTCATTGGGATAAATGATAATGATGCCTAGGTTTCATAGGAAAAACTTCACTTCCTATCACTTTTTACAATCAAAGTTCATTAGTCAGTTGGGATAAATATGAACTCACGTAATAATCTTCTTTCTTTGAATAATTCAGTGCCATAAACATATTCTCCTCATTGGGATAAACGATATTGATGTTTTCATTTCGTAGGAAAAACTTCTCTTCCTACCATTTTCAGAATCAAAGTTTGTCAATCAATTGGGTTAAACATATGTTCATATAATAGTCTCCTTTCTTATCATTATTAGGAAGCATAAAGCCATTCTCCTTAATGGGTTAAATGATATTGATGCTTTGGTTTCATAAGAAAAACTTTTCTTTCAACCATTTTTTAGAATCAAAGTTCGTGTGTCAACTATGACAAACACGAATTCACATAGCAAACTTTTTTCTTTTCATGTTTGGGCCATATAAGCTCATTCTACTCGTTAGGATAAATGATATTGATGCTTTGGTTTCACAAAAAAAGCTTTTCTTTTAACTATTTTTAGAATTAAAGTTCCTTTGTTCATTGGGACAGACACGAATTCGCATAATAATGTCCTTTCTTTTCATGATTGGGCACCATAAACACATTCTCTTTAATGGGATAAATGATATTGATGCTGCGATTCCATAAGAAAAAATATCACTTCCTACGATTGTTTATGATCAAAGTTTATTTGTGAATTTGGATAAACTCGGATTCACGTAATGATCTTCTTTCTTTTCATGATTGGGCATCATAAACACAATCTCCTCATTGGGATAAATGATATTGATGCTTTGGTGTCATAAGAAAAACTTCTCTTTCCACTATTTTTAGAATCAAAGTTTGTCTATAAATTGGGATAAGCACGGGCTCACGTAATAATCTCCTTTCTTTCCATTATTAGGAACCATAAACTCATTCTCCTCAATGGTATAAATGAATTGATGCTTTGCTTCATAAAAAAGACTTCACATCCAACCATTTTTTTGATTCAAAGTGTTTCTGTTAATTGGGATAAACACTAGTTCACATAATAATCTCCTTTCTTTTCATGATTAGGCACCATAAACACATTCTTCTTGCTGGGATAAATGATATTGATGCTTTGTTTTCATAAGAAAAACTTCTTTTCCCACGATTTTTAAAATCAAAGTTTGTCTATCAATTGCGATAAACACAGGTTCACGTAATAATCTTCTTCATTTTCATTATTAGGAACCATAAACTTATTCTCCTCAATGGGATAAATGAATTGATTTTTTGGTTTCATAGAAAACTTCATATCCCACCATTTTTTCTATTCAAAGTTTGTTTGTCAGTTGGGATAAATACTATTTCACATAATAATCTCTTTTCTTTCATGATTAGGCACCATAAACCTATTCTCCTCATTGGGATAAATGATATTGATGCTTAGGTTTCATAAGAAAAACTTCACTTCCTACATTTTTTAATCAAAGCTCGTTTGTTAATTGGGATAAATATGAATTCACATAATAATCTCCTTTCTTTTATTAATTGGGTGCCATAAACATATTCTCCTCATTGGGATAAATGAATTGATGCTTGGGTTTCATAAGGAAAACTTTATTTCCTACCATTTTTTAGAATCAAATTTCATCTGTCAATTTGGATAAACATGGATTCACGTAACAATCTCCTATCTTTTCAAGATTCAATACTAGAAACACATTCTCCTCATTGGGATAAATGGTATTGACACTTTGGTTTCATAAGAAAAACATCTCTTTCCACTATTTTTTCAATAAAAGTTTGTCTGTCAATTGGGATAAACACGAATTCGCACAATAATCTCCTTTATTTTCATGATTGGGCACCATGAACTCATTCTCCTCATTCGGATAAATGAATTGATGTTTTGGTTTCACAAGAAAAACTTCACTTCCCACCAATTTTTAGAATCAAATTTTGTCTTTCAATTGGGCTAACAACGGATTCATGTAATAATCTTGTTTTATTTCATGATTGGGAGCCATAAATGCATTCTCCTTATTTGGATAAATGATATTAATGCTTTGGTTTTATAAGAAAAACTTCACTTCCCACCATTTTTTGGAATCAGATTTTGTCTCTAAATTAAGACAAACAAGGAATCACATAATAATCTCTTTTCTTTTAAATGCTGGGCACCATAAGCTCATTCTACTCATTGAGATAAATGATTTTGACGCTGTGGTTTCATATAAAAAGCTTCTCTTTCTACCAATTTTAGAATCAAAGTTCATCTATCAAATTTGATAAATGCAGATTCACATAATGATCTCCCTCTTTTCATGATTAGGCACCATAAACTCATTCTTCTCATCGGGATAAATGAATTGATGCTTGGGTTTCATAAGAAAAATTTTACTTTCCAAAATTTTTTAGAATCAATATTTATCTGTCAATAGGGATAAACATGGATTCACATTATAATCTTTTTTCTTCTAATGATTGGGCACCATAAACACATTCTCCTCATTGGGATAATGATATTGATGTTTTAGTTTCATAAGAAAAACTTCTCTTCCCACCATTTTTTATAGTCAAAGTTCATCTGTCAATTTGGATAAACACATTTTCACATAATAATCTCCTTTTTTTTTATTATTAGGAACCATAAACTCATTCTCCCTACTGGGATAAATGACATTGATACTTTGGTTTAACAAGAAAAGCTTTTCTTCTAACCATTTTTTAGAATCAAAGTTCATTTGTCAACTAAGACAAACATGGATTCACATAATAATCTCTTTTTTTTTTTCAAGATTGGGCATTATAAGCTCGTTCTACTTATTGGAATAAATGACATTGGTGCTTTGGATTCATGAAAAATGCTTCTCTTTTGACTATTTTTAGAATTAAAGTTCGTTTGTCAATTGGGACAAAAAAAGATTGCATAATAACATCTTTTTTTCATGATTAGGCACCATAAACATATTCTTCGTATTGGGATAAATGATATTGGTACTTTAGTTTCATAAGAAAAACTTCACTTCCAACTATTTTTTATAACCAAAGTTCATCTGTCAATTAGGAGAAACTCGGATTCACATAATAATCTCCTTTCTCTTCATGATTGCGCACCATAAACACATTTTCCTTATTAGGATGACATTGATGCTTTGGTTTCGTAAGACAAGCTTCTTCTTTTACTAATTTTAGAATTAAACTTTATATATCGATCTTGATAAATACAGATTCACATAATGATCTTCTTTCTTTCCATGATTGAGCACTATAAACTCATTCCTCTCATTGGGATAAATGAATTAATGCTTTGGTTTCATAAAAAAAACTTCACCTCTTACAATTTTTTATAATCAACGTTTGTTTGTCAATTGGGATACTTTCTTTTCATGATTGGGTAGGATAAACACATTCTCCTCATTGGGATAATGATATTGATGCTTTGATTTCATAAGAAAAACTGCTATTCCCACCATTTTTTAGAATCAAAGTTCTTCTATGAATTGGGATAAACACATTTTCAAATAATAATCTTCTTTCTTTTTTTTATTATGAACCATAAACTTATTCTCCTCATTGGGATAAATGACATTGATGCTTTGATTTCATAAGAAAAACATTTCTTTCAACCATTTTTTAGAATCAAAGTTTGTTTGTCAATTAGGACAAACATGGATTCAAGTAACAGTCTCCTTTCTTTTCAAGATTAGGCACCATCAGCTCATTTTACTAATTGGAATAAATGACATTGATGCTTTGGTTTCATAAGGGAAGTTTCTCTTTCAGTTTCGTAAAAAAAACTTCGCTTTCTATCATTTTTTTCAATCAAAGTTCATCTATCAATTAGGATAAACTCGAATTCACATAATAATCTCATTTTTTTCATGATTGCACACAGTAAATCCATTCTCCTCTTTGGGATAATTGATATTGATGCTTCGGTTTCATATGAAAAAATTTACTTCTATATTTTACAATCAAAGTATGTTTGTCAATTGGGATAAACATGGATTCATGTAATAATCCCCCTTCTTTTCATGATTAGGCACCATAAACACATTCTCCTCATTGGGATAAATGATATTGATGCTTTAGTTTTATAGGAAAAACTTCTCTTCCCACCACTTTTAGAATCAAATTTCCTCTATCAATTAGGATAAACACGTGTTAATGTAATAGTCTCATTTCTTTTCATTATTAGGAAGCATAAACTCTTTCTCCTTAATGGGATAAATGGCATTGATGCTTTGGTTTCATAAGAAATACTTTTCTTTTAACCATTTTTTATAATCAAAGTTTGTGCGTCAATCAGGACAAACACGGATTCACATAACAATCTTCTTTCTTTTAATGTTTGGGCGCCATAAGCTTATTTTACTTATTAGGATAAATGACATTGATGCTTTGGTTTCAAAAAAAAAAGCTTCTCTTTCCATCATTTTTAGAATTAAAGTTTGTCTATCAATTGGGATAAACATGAATTCCTATAATAATCTCATTTTTTTCCAAGATTGGGCACCATAAACATATTCTTCTTATTAGGATAAATGATTTTGAAACTTTGGTTTTCATAAGAAGAACTTTACTTCCTACAATGTTTTCCAATCAAAGTTCAATTGTTAAATGGGATAAACACAGATTCAGATAATAAACTCCCTTCTTTTCGTGATTAGGCACTATATATACATTCTCCTCATTAGGATAAATAATATTGATACATTGGTTTCATAAGTGAAACTTCTTTTCCCACCATTTGTTTAGAATCAAAGTTCGTCCGTCAATTGGGATAAATACAGGTTAACGTAATAATCTCATTTTTTTTCATTATTGGGAAACATAAACTCATTCTCCTTATTGGGATAAATGACATTGATACCTTGATTTTATAAGAAAAGCATCTCCTCCAACCATTTTTTAGAATCAAAGTTCGTCTGTTAATTAGGACAAACATGGATTCATATAATAATCTCATTTTTTTTCAAGATTGGTTACCATATGCTCATTCTACTCATTGGAATAAATGTCCTTGATGTTTTGGTTTCATAAAGAAAGCTTCTCTTTGTACCATTTTTAGAATTAAAATTCATCTATCAATTGGGAAAAATTCTGATTCAGATAATGATCTCCCTTCTTTTCATTATTGGGCACTATAAACTCATTCTTCTCACTGGGATAAATGAATTTATGCTTTGATTTTATAAGAAAAATTTCATTTCCCACCATTTTTTAGAATCAAAGTTCATCCGTCGATCGGGATAAATAGGTATTCATGTTATAATCTCCTTTCCTTCCATGATTGGGCACCATAAATAGATTTTCCTCATTGGGATAAATGATATTTATGCCTTGGTTTCATAAGAAAAATTCACTCCCCACCATTTTTAGAATCAAAGTTCACATGTCAATTAGGATAAACACGGATTCAGTAGTAATCTTTTTTCTTTTCTAGATTAGGAATCATAAACTCATTCTCCTTATTGCGATAAATGACATTGATACTTTGGCTTCACACGAAAAGCTTTTCTTTTAACCATTTTTTAGAATCAAAGTTCGACAGCCAATTAGGACAAACACGGATTCATATAATAATCTTCTTTCTTTTCTTCTTTGGGCACCATAAGCTCTTTTTACCTATTGTGATAAATGACATTGATGCTTTGGTTTTATAGAAAAAGGCTTCTCTTTCCACCATTTTTTAAATTAAAGTTCATCTTTCAATTAGGACAAACATGGATTCGCATAATAATCTCCTTTGTTTTCATGACTGGATACCATAAACAGATTGTCCTCATTGGGATAAATGATATTGATGCTCCGGTTTCATAAGAAAAACTTCACTTCCTACCCTTATTCGCAATCAAAGTTTGTCAATCAATTGGGATAAACACAGATTCACATAATAATCACCTTTTTTTCATGATTGGGTGTCATAAACATATTCTCCTAAATGGGATAAATGATATTGATGCTTTGGTTTCATAAGAAAAGCTTCTCTTCCCACCATTTTTAGAATCAAAGTTCATCTATCAATGGCGATAAACACGAGTTCACATAATAATCTCCTTTCTTTTCATTATTAGGAACTGTGAACTCATTCTCTTCAATAGGATAAATGAATTGATGCTTTGGTTTCATAAGAAAAACTTCATATCCCATCATTTTTTCAAATCAAAGTTCTTCTATCAATTGGGATAACCACTATTTCATCTAATAATCTCCTCTCTTTTCATTATTAGAAACCATAAACTTACTCTCATTGTTAGGATAAATGACATTGATGCTTTGGTTTCATAAGAAAAACTTTTTTTCAACTAGTTTTTAGAATCAAAGTTCATCTGTCAATTAGGACAAACTTGGATTCACTTAATAATGTCCTTTCTTTTCAAAATTGGTTACCATAAGCTCATTCTACTCATTGGAATAAATGTCATTGATACTTTGGTTTCATAAGAAAAGCTTCCCTTTATACCATTTTTAGAATTAAAATTCATCTATTGGGATAAATGCAAATTCTCATAATGATCTCCATTCTTTTCATGATTGGGCATCATAAACTTATTTTTTTCATCTGGGTAAAAGCATTGATGCTTTGGTTTGTAAGAAAAACTTCACTTCCCACCATTTTTAAGAATTAAAGTTCATCTATCAGTTGGGGTAAACATAGATTCACGTTACAATCTCCATTCTTTTCATGATTGGGCACCAAAAACACATTTTCTTTATTGGGATAAATGAATTGATGCTTTTGTTTCATATGAAAAACTTCACATCCCACCATTTTGTCGAATCAAAGTTCTTTTGTCAATGGGATAAACACTATTTCATATAATAATCTTCTTTCATTATTAGGAACCATAAACTCATTCTCTTCATTAGGACAAATGACATTGATGCTTTGGTTTAATAAGAAAAACTTCACTTCCCACCATTTTTTAGAATTAAAGTTCATATTTCGATTATGATAAACACGAATTCATATAGTAATCTTTTTTCTTTTCTAGATTCAGAATCATAAACTCATTCCCCTTATTGGGATAAATGACATTGATGCTTTAGCTTCATAGGAAAAGCTTTCCTTTTAACCATTTTTTAGAATCAAAATTCATTTGTCAATTAGGACAAACATGGATTTACATAATAATCTTCTTTCTTTTCATGTTTGGGCACCATAGGCTCGTTCTACTCAATAGGATAAATGACATTAATGCTTTGCTTTTATAAAAGAATGCTTCCCTATCCACCATTTTTAGGATTAAAGTTCTCTACCAAGTGGGACAAACATAGATTCGCATAATGATCTCCTTTGTTTTCATTATTAGGCACCATAAACACATTCTCCTTATTGGGATAAATGATATTGATGCTTTGGTTTCATAGGAAAAACGTTTCTTTCCACCATTTTTAGAATCAAAGTTCATCTATTAATTAAGATAAACACGAGTGTACGTAATAATCTCTTTTTTTTTTTTAAAGATTGGGCTTCATAAACACATTTTCCTCATAGGGGTAAATGATATTAACACTTTGGTTTCATAAGAAAAACTTTTCTTCCCACCATTTTTAGAATCAAAGGTCATCTATCATTTGGGATAAACACGGGTTCACGCAATAATCTCCTTTCTTTTCATTATTAGGAACCATAAACTTATTCTCCTTAATGGGATAAATGAATTGATGCTTCGATTTCATAAGAAAAATGTCACATCCCACCATTTTGTCGAATCAAACTTCTTCTGTCAATGAGGATAAACACTATTTCACCTAATAATCTCCTCTTCTTTCATTATTAGGAACCATAAACTCATTCTCCTTATTAGGATAAATGACATTGATGCCTTAGTTTCATAAGAAAAGCTTTTCTTCCAACTAGTTTTTACAATCAAAGTTCATCTGTCAACTAGGATAAACATGGATTCACATAATAACCTCCTTTCTTTTCAAGATTGGTTACCATTAGCTCGTTTTACTCATTAGAATAAATGTCGTTGATGTTTTGGTTTCCTAAGAAAAGCTTCTTTTTGTACCATTTTCAAAATCAAAGTTCATCTATCAATTGGGATAAAAGCGGATTCACATAATGATCCCCATTCTTTTCAATATTAGGCACCATAAACTTATTCTTCTTATCGGGATAAATGAATTGATGTTTAGTTTCATAAGAAAAACTTCACTTCCCACCATTTTTTAGAATTAAAGTTCATCTGTCAATTGGTATAAACACAGATTCACCTTACAATCCTCTTTCTTTTCATAATTGGGCACCATAAACACATTCTCCTTATTGGGATAAATGATATTGATGCTTTGGTTTCATAAGGAAAACTTCACTTTCCATCATTTTTTAGAATCGAAGTTCCTAGGTCAATTAGGATAAACATAGATTCACGTAGTAATCTTCTTTTTTTTCATGATTATGCACCATTACACATTCTCCTCAATGGGATAAATGACATTGGTGTTTTGGTTTTATAAAAAAAGCTTTGCTTACAACAATTTTTTAGGACAAACATGGATTCACATAATAATCTCCTTTCTTTTCAAGATTGGTTACCATAAGCTTATTCCACACACTGGAATAAATGTCATTGATGCTTCGGTTTCATAAGAAAAGGTTCTCTTTGTACCATTTTTAGAATTAAAGTTCATCTATCAATTAAGATAAATGCGGATTCACATAATGATCTCCCTTCTTTTTATGATTGGGCACTATAAACTCATTCTTCTCATCGAGATAAATGAATTGATGCTTTAGTTTTATAAGAAAAACTTCACTTCCTGCCATTTTTTAGAATCAAAGTTTGTCTATTATTTGGAATAAACATGGATTCATGTTGCAATCTCTTTTTCTTTCATGATTGGGCATCGTAAACACATTCTTCTCATTAGGATAAAAGATATTGACGCTTTGGTTTCATAAGAAAAACTTGACTTCCACCATTTTTTAGAATCAAAGTTTGTATGTCAATTAGGATAAATACGGATTTACATAGTAATCTTCTTTCTTTTCTAGATTAGGAATCCTAAACTCATTCTCTTTATCGAAATAAATGACATTGATGCTTTGGCTTCACAAGAAAAGCTTTTCTTTTAACCATTTTTCAAAATCAAAGTTCGTATGTCAATTAGGACAAACACAGATTCACATAATGATCTTCTTTCTTTTGATGCTTGGGCACCATAAAGTCGTTCTACTCATTGGGATAAATGACATTGATGCTTTGGTTTTATAAAAAAAAGCTTCTCGTTCCACCATTTTTAGAATTAAAGTTCATCTATCAATTGAGATAAAAATAGATTCACATAATAATCTCATTTTTTTTTCATGATTGGGCACCATAAACACATTTTCTTTATTAGGATAAATGATATTGATACTTTGGTTTCATAAGAAAAATTTCACTTCCTACCTTTTTTACAATCAAAGTTCATCTGTTAATTTGGACAAACATGAATTCACGTAATAATCTCCTTTCTTTTCATGATTAGGTCTCATAAACACATTCACATCATAGGATAAATGATATTGACGCTTTGGTTTCACAAGAAAAACTTTTCTTCCTACCCTTTTTTAAAATCAAAGTTCATCTATCAATTGGGGTAAACACAAGTTCACATAATAATCTCCTTTCTTTTCATTATTCAAAAACATAAACTCATTCTCCTCAATAGGATAAATAAATTGATGCTTTCATTTCATAAGAAAAACTTCACATGCTACCATTTTTTCGAATCAAAGTTCTTCTGTCAATTAGGATAAACACTATTTCATTTAATAATCTTCTTTCTTTTCATTATTAGGAACCATAAACTTATTCTCCTCATTGGGATAAATGACATTGATGCTTTGGTTTCGTAAAAAAAGCTTTTCTTCTAACTTTCTCTTTGAATTAAAGTTCGTCTATCAATTAGGACAAATAAGGGTTCACATAATAATCTCCTTTATTTTCAAGATTGGTTACCATAAGCATGTTCTACTCATTGGGATAAACGTAATTGATGCTTTGGTTTCATAAGAAAAGCTACTCTTTCTACCATTCTTAGAATTAATGTTTCTCTATTAATTGGCATAAATGTGGATTCACATAATGATCTAGCCACTTTAGATAATTAGGCACCATAAACTCATTCTTCTTGTCGAGATAAATGAATCAATGCTTTGGTTTCATAAGAACAACTTAACTTTCCACCATTTTTTAGAATCAAATTTCGTTTGTCAGTTGGGATAAACATGGATTCATGTAATAATGTCCTTCCTTTTCATTATTAGGAACCATAAACTCATTCTCTTCATTGGGAGAAATGACATTGATGCTTTGGTTTTATAAAAATAGCCTTTCTTCCAACCTTTTTTTAGAATCAAAGTTTATCTGTCAATAAGGATAAACATGGATTCACATAATAATCTCCTTTCTTTTCAAGATTGGGCTATATAAGCTTATTCTACTCATTAGGATAAATGACAATGATGCTTTGGCTTTATAAGAAAAACTTCACTTCCTACCATTTGTTAGAATTAAATTTTGTCGTCAACTATAATAAACACAAATTCATGTAACAACAATCTCTTTTCTTTTCATGATTTGGAACCATAAATGCATTCTACTCATTGGGAAAAAAAGACATTGATGCTTTGGTTTCATAAGAAAATCTTCACCTCCCACCATTTTCTAGAATCAAATTTCATTCGTCAATCAAGACAAACATGGATTCACATAATAATCTCTTTTCTTTTCAAGATTAGGCACCATAAACTACTTTTACTCATTAGGATAAATGACATTGATGCCTTGGTTTCATAAGAAAAGCTTCTCCTTCTACCATTTTTAGAATTAAAGTTTGTCTATCAATTTTGATAAATGCGAATTCACATAATGATCTCCCTTCTTTTCATGATTGGGTACCATAAACTTTTTCTTCTCATAGGGATAAATGAATTGATGCTTTGGTTTCATAAGAAAAACTTCAGTTCCCACCATTTTTTAGAGTCAAAGTTCATTCATTGATTGGAATAAACACGGATTCACATTACAAACTCCTTTCTTTTCATGATTGGGCACCATAAACACATTCCTCTTATTAGGATAATGATATTGATGCTTTGGTTTTGAAAGAAAAACTTTTTTTCCCACCATTTTTTAGAATCAAAGTTTGTCTTCCATTTGGGATAAGCACATATTCATATAATAATCTCTTTTCTTTTCATTATTAGGAACCATAAACTCCTTCCCCTCATTGGGATAAATGACATTGGTGCTTTGATTTTCTAAGATAAGCTTTTCTTCCAACCATTTTTTAGAATCAAAGTTCATCTGTCAATTAGGACAACCATGGATTCACATAATAATCTCCTTTCTTTTCAAGATTAGGCAACATAAGCTCATTCTACTCATTAGGATAAATGATATTGATGCTTTGGTTTCATAAAAAAAGGTTCTTTTTCCACCAGTTTTAGAATTAAAGTTCGTCTGTCAATTAGGACAAACATGAATTCGCACAATAATCTCTTTTCTTGTCATGATTGGGCACTATAAACACATTATTGTCATTAGGATAAATGCTATTAATGCTTCGGTTTCATAAGAAAGGCTTCACTTCCTACCATTTTTTGCAATCAAAGTTTGTCTATTATTTTGGATAAACACGGATTCACCTAATAATCTTCTTTCTTTTCTTGATTGGGCACCATAAACAGATTCCACTCATTGGGATAAATGATATTGATGCTTTGGTTTCATAAGAAATGCTTCTCCTTCCACCATTTTTAGAATTAAAGTTCATCTATCAATTTTGATAAATGTGGATTCACATAATGATCTCTTTTTTTTCATGATTTAGGCACTGTAAACTCATTCTTCTCATCGAGATAAATGAATTGAAGCTTTGGTTTTGTAAGAAAAACTTCACTTTCCACCATTTTTAAGAATTAAAATTCATCTGTCGATTAGGGTAAACACAGATTCACATTACAATCTCTTTTCTTTTCATGATTGGGCAGCATAAACACGTTCTCTTTTTTTGGGATATATGATATTGATGCTTTGTTTTCAAAGGAAAAAGTTCACATCCCTCCATTTTTTAGAATTAAAGTTCTTATATCAATTGGGATAAACATAGATTCACGTAGTAATCTTTTTTCTTTTCTAGATTGGGAATCATAAACCCATTCTCTCCATCGGGATAAATGACGTTGATGCTTTGGCTTCATAAGAAAAGCTTTTCTTTTAACCATTTTTCAGAATCAAAGTTCATCAAGGTTCTTTTGTCAATTAAGATAAACATTATTTTACATAATAATCACCTTATGTAATAAACTAATTCTACTAATTGGGGTAAATGACATTGACGCTTTGGTTTTATAAGAAATGGTTTTCTTTCAGCTATTTTTTAAAATAAAAGTTTGTCTGTCAATTAGGATAAACATAGACTCACATAATAATCTCTTTTCTTTTCAAGATTGGTTACCATAAGCTTATTCAACTCAATGGAATAAATGCTATTGATGTTTTGGTTTCATAAGAAAAACTTCTCTTTGTACTATTTTTAGAATTGAAGTTCGTTTATCAATTAGGATAAATGCGGATTGACATAATGATCTCATTTCTTTTCTTGATTGGGCACCATAAACTTATTCTTGTCATCAGGATAAATGAATTGATGCTTTGGTTTCATAGGAAAAACTTCACTTCCCACCATTTTTAGAATCAAAGTTTGTTTTTCGATTGCAATAAACACAGATTCACGTTGCAATCTGCTTTCTTTTCATGATTGGACACCATAAACACATTCTTCTCATTGGGATAAAAGATATTGATGCATTGGTTTCATAAGAAAAACTTCACTTCCCACCATATTTTAGAATCAAAGTTCCTATGTCAATTGCGATAAACACAGATTCACGTAGTAATCTTTTTTATTTTCATGATTAGGCACTATATGCACATTCTCCTCGTTGTGATAAATGACGTTGATGCTTTGGTTTTATAAGAAAAGCTTTCTTCTAACCATTTTTTAGAATCAAAATTCATCTATCAATTAGGACAAACATGGATTCACATAATAATCTCCTTTCTTTTAAGATTGGTTACCGTTCGTTCTACTCATTGGAATAAATGTTATTGATGCTTTGGTTTCATAAGGAAAGCTTCTTTTTGTACCATTTTTAGAATTAAAGTTTGTCTATCAATTGGGATAAATGCGGATTCACATATGATCTCCCATTTTTTCATGATTGGGTAGCATAAGCTTATTCTTTTCATCGGGATAAATGAACGATCCTTTGGTTTCATAAGAAAAGCTTCACTTCCCACCATTTTTAAGAATCAAAGTTCATCAGTCGATTGGGATAAGCATGAATTCACATTTACAATATCCTTTATTTTCATGATTGGGCATCATAAACACATTCTCCTCATTGGGATAAATGATATTGATGCTTTGGTTTCATAAGAAAAACTTCACTTCCCACTATTTTTTAGAGCCAAAGTTTGTATGTCAATTAGGATAAACATGGATTCACATAGTAATCTTCTTTCTTTTCTAGACTGGAAATCATAAACTCATTCCACTCATCGAGATAAATGACATTGATGCTTTGGCTTCATAATAAAAGCCTTTTTTTTAACCATTTTTCAGAATCAAAGTTTGTATGTCAATTAGGAGAAACATAGATGCACAAAATAATTTTCTTTCTTTTCTCATTTGGGCACCATAAGTTCATTCTACTCATTGGGATAAATAACATTGATGCTTTGGTTTTATTAAAAAAAAAGCTTCTCTTTCCACCATTTTTAGAATTAAAGTTTGTCTATCAACTAGGACAAACCTGGATTCACATAATAATCTCCTTTGTTTTCATGATTAGGCATCATAAACACATTCTCATTATTGGGATAAAGGATATTGATGTTTCGATTTCATAACAAAAACTTCACTTTCTACCATTATTTTACTATCAAAGTTCGTATGTCAATTGGGATAAACATGCATTCACGTAATAATCTCTTTTTCCTTCATGGTTTGGCATCATAAAAACATTCTTCTCCTTGGGATAAATGATATTGATGTTATGGTTTCATAAGAAAAACTTCTATTCCCCCCAATTTTAGAATCAAAGTTCATCTATCGATTAGGATAAACATGAGTTCACGTAATAGTCTCTTTTCTTTTCATTATTAGGAAGCATAAACTCATTCTCCTTAATGGGATAAATGAATTGATGCTTTGGTTTCATAAGAAAAACTTCACATCCCACCATTTTCTCAAATCAAAGTTCTTTTGTCAATTGGGATAAACACTATTTCACGTAATAATCTTTTTTCTTTTCATTATTAGGAACCATAAACTCATTCTCCTCATTGGCATAAATGACATTGATGCTTTGGTTTCATAAGAAAAGCTTTTCTTCCAACTATTTTTTGGAATCAAAGTTCGTCTGTCAATTAGGACAAACATGGATTCACATAATAATCTCCTTTCTTTTCAAGTTTGGTTACCATATGCTCGTTCTACTCATTAGGATAAATGTCATTGATGCTTTTGTTTCGTAAGAAAAGCTTTTCTTTCTACCATTTGTAGAATTAAAGTTTGTCTATCAATTGGGATGCATGCGGATTCACATAATGATCTATTTTCTTTCACGATTGGGAACCATAAACTCATTCTTCTCATCGGGATAAATGAATTGATGCTTTGGTTTCATAAGAAAAACATATCTTCCCACCATTTTTTAGAATCAAAGTTTGTCTATCAATTGGGATAAACACGGATTCACGCAATAATCTTTTTTCTTTTCATGATTGGCACTATAAACTCATTCTCCTCATTTGGATAAATGAATTGTTGCTTTGGTTTTATAAAAAAGACTTTATTTCCCACCATATTTTAGAATCAAATTTTATCTATCAATTATGATAAACATGGATTAATGTAATAATCTCCTTTCTTTTCATGATTGGGAACCATAAACATGTTCTCCTTATTTGGATAAATGACATTGATGCTTTGGTTTCTTAGGAAGAATTTCACTTCCCACCAATTGGGATAAACACATATTCATAAAATAATTACCTTTCTTTTCACTGTTAGGAACCATAAACTCATTCTTCTCATTGGGATAAATGACATTGATACTTAGATTTCATAACAAAAGCTTTTCTTCCAGCCATTTTTTTGAATCAAAGTTCGTCTGTTAACTAGGACAAACATGGATTCACATAATAATCTCTTTTCTTTTGAAGTTGGGTACCATAAGATCATTCTATTCTTTGGTACAAATGACATTAATGCTTTGGTTTCATAAAAAAGCTTTTCCTCTGCCCATTTTTTAAGTTAAAGTTCATCTAACAATTGGGACAAAAAGGGATTTACATAATAATCTCCTTTGATTTCATAATTGGGTAGCATAATAACATTATCCTCACTGGGATAAAAGATATTGATGCTTCAGTTTTTTTTAAAAAAAACTTTACTTACCATTTTTTGCAGTTAAAGTTTGTCTATAAATTAGGATAAACATGGATTCAAATAATAATTTCCCTTCTTTTCATGATTGGGCACCTTAAACACGTTCTCTTGACTGGGATAAATGATATAGATACTTTAGTTTCATAAGAAAAGCTTCACTTCCTACCATTTTTTAGAATCAAAGTTCATCTGTCAATTGGGATAAACACGGGTTCACGCAATAATCTCTTTTCTTTTCATTATTAGGAACCATAAACCCATTCTCCTCATTGGGATAAATGACATTGATGCTTTGGTTTTATAAGAAAAGCTTTTCTACCAACCATTTTTTAGAATCAAAGTTCATCTGCCAATTAAGACAAACATGGATTCATATAATAATCTCCTTTCTTTTCAAGATTGGTTGCCATAAGCTCGTTCTACTATTGGGATAAATGTCATTGATGCTTTGCTTTCATAAGAAAAGCTTCTTTTTTTACCATTTTTAGAATCAAAATTCGTTTATCAATTTTTATAAATACAGATTCACATAATGATCTCCCTTCTTTTCATGATTCAGCACCATAAATGCATTTTTCTCATCGGGATAAATAAATTAATGCTTTGGTTTCATAAGAAAAACTCACTTCCCATCATTTTTCAAAATCAAAGTTTGTCTATCAATTGGGATAAACAAGGATTCATGCCACAATCTCTTTTTTTCCATGATTGGGCACCATAAACACATTCTCCTCATTGGGGTAATGATATTGATGCTTTGGTTTCAGAAGAAAAACTTCTCTTCTTATCATTTTTTGGAATCAAAGTTCATCTGTCAATTAGGATAAACACGTACTCACATAATAATCTCCTTTCTTTTCACTATTAGGAATCATAAACTTATTCTCTTTATTGAGATAAATGGCATTGATGCTTTGTTTTCATGAGAAAAGCTTTTCTTCTAACCATTTCTTAGAATTAAAGTTTGTCTATCAAGTAGGAGAAACATGGATTCACATAATAATCTCCTTTTCTTTTCATGATTAGACACCATATGCTCGTTTTACTAATTGGGATAAATGACGCTGATGCTTTGGTTTCATAAAAAATCTTCTCTTTCCAGCTTTTTAGAACTAAAGTTCATCTGTCAACTGAGACAATCACAGATACACATAATAATCTCCTTTCTTCTCATGATTAGGCACCATAAACAGATTCTTCCCATTGGGATAAATGATATATGTGCTTTGGTTTCATAGGAAAAACTTCATTTCCTACCATTTTTTACAATCAAAGTTCATTTGTCAGTTGAGATAAACACGGATTCGCGTAATAATCTTGCTTCTTTTTGTAATTGAGTACTATAAGCACATTCTCCTCATTGGGATAAATGATATTGATTCTTTGATTTCATAAGAAAAACCTCTCTTCCCACCATTTTTTAAAGTATGGAGAACATGATTGCATTACCAATAACAAAAAGAATGGAGATTGTTATGGGTATCCAAGTTTGTCTTTTTTCATGGATGAACTTCGATTATGAGGAAAATGGTGAAAAGAAA
>JBBYHK010317935.1:0-17646 GCA_038382065.1 Adansonia grandidieri | reverse complement strand
TTTGGATTTGGACCTAATCCAACTTGGTTTTGATAAAGAAAAGTCTACAATCCAAGTCAGGCCAACCATAACCTAAACAGCATAGAATATGAATTAATCTAAAACTGAAAATATCTAAATCCAAACAATTCAAAAGACTAATTGAAATGATTCAAAATTTTATTGATTTAATTTAAATCCGATGATTTATCATAAAAATAACTCAAAATTAAATAATCTAAATATCGACTTTCAAATATTTAAACTCAAAATAATTTAAATTTAAAATAATATAAATTCGAAATGATCTCAAATTTTTAATTTCAATCTCAAAATATTTTGATCCAAAGTAACTCAACCCAAATCCAAACCAATCCTAGGTCTGCCACTCTAACATGAGCACATTAATGCTAGTTTAATAAAATAAATTATTTCACAGTTTAGCTATCAAAAATGGTCATTTGAATATGATGATTTTAAAGGTTATTTTTTTTAATATTATAATTTATCTTACCATTATCATTTTTTTTATCTAAACATATATCCGTTTGTTAAATTTAATCTCTACTGTAATTTTCAATCTCATCAATACAAAAACAATCTCATCACAACTGTTGTTTTCAGTCCATCCAGTAGACCCTTATCATCGAAGATTAACATACACAATTTTTAGTTATGAACAACGTGACTAAAGTGAAATGCATGTAACTTCTACCAATAGAATTAATAATTAATTAAGAATAAAAGACTAAATCTAACATATTATTTGTGTAAGTCTCTTATTATTCAAATTATGATAATTATTACCGAATTTAAGACGGGATGAGCTTGCACCAAATTTCTTTGTCTTATTTGTAGGCCTTTTTTCAAGGAGAAATAGATGCACAATTTTTCGCAATGGACAACGTGACAAAAGTAAGAGGCACGTATCTCCTGCCAAGATAATCCGTCTATAATGTACCTTAATAATTACTCTATAGTCTATAATATAAAAATACAAAAAAAATTTAAATTTACGAAAATAATTATTATTTACTAAATTTAAATTTTATTTTAATTTTATTATTAATAAAATTATCTAATTTTTTATAAATATGGGTTTTAATTTCATTAAAAAATATTTTAAATAAATTTATTTGATAATAAATAAAAAATAATTAAAATTTTGATTACATTGCTTTATTTTCAAAGTTCTAACTTTTATTAATCTTCAAAGGTAAATAATTTATTTAAATAAAAATGAGTTAAACTTACGATAATTTTCTTTACATTCATACTTTTAATTTACATTAAACATAATAAATTCTATATTAATTTGATATAATTTGGCATGAAATAAAAGTTTATATTATAATACAAATTTTATTAATGAATATTGTATTAATTTTATTTATTTGTAAAACTATACAATTATATGTTCAAAAATTAAGAAAATAACGAAAAATTATGTGTAACTAGATTTGTCTATGGTTGAGCTGCTTGTTCATGCCTGAAGGCCCACGTAATATTTGAAAAGATTCGAGTAAAAGTATTAAACTTAAAAAATGAGCTTTAACAAAACTTAAAACTTATTTTAAAAATTGGACCGAGCCTTGAACAAAAAAATTTAGGCCTCAGCATAGCCCAATATTAAATTATTTGTTTATATTTTATAATTATATATATTTACAATAATATTAATATTAATTTATACACTTGCCTAACTGCCCAAAACATAACCCTAACTATCCCTCACTAAACATCATTTTATCAGCCGCATCATCCTATTCCTTCCCTGTTCCCTTTGACTCTTTTCACGCATTTCTTAGCAGATTTTGTTGGGTTTTGTTAAGTTTAGCAGCAGCATTTCAGTGTATCCTCTTAATCTTGAATTCTGTTGAAGTCTCGCATCTCACTCAGATTTTGAATTTTTTCGTTTCTTCGAAGCAGATTTTGTAAGCTTGGATTTCGTCTTTTTCTTTTCTCTTTTGTTTTCTTTCAGTTTTCCCTTTTATTTTTCGTTTGCACCTCAGCCAGATCTGAAGCTTCAAGATCTGCAAACGTTTCTTATAACTTATAATTATAAGAAAATTAAATGAGGTTCAGATTCAGAAGTTAATCTTTACTTCTTTTTTTTTTTTTCCCTTTCATTTATCACTGTTAATTCAAATTTTGGAGTTTCGAGATCTGCAAAATTTGGCATGATCTTTTATATTATATTATGAAATAATTATTAGAATATATTTATAATTTTCTAAGTTGAAAAACATTTGGGCGGGCCAGGCGTGGATTTCCCTTTGCGAATTTGGGCCGGGCCTAGTAACAATATTTCGGGTTAAGTCGAGTTAAGTTTAAATAAATATTAAAGTAACTTAATATTTTACATGAGCCAGGTTTGACCGATTAATAGGTTTATTGTACTACATATGATAATGTATTTTAATATATATAAAAGCATCAATATAGAAAACTTTTTGAACTGATGAAAATAATTATGTATATTCACTATATTTTTAAATTACCGTAATAAAATTTTTATTATTAATAAGATTTATCTAAGTTATAATTAACAATATTAATTTCATTAAAAATAGTTATGTATATTCACTAATCATTTTAATAATTGATAAGATTTATCCAATTTATAATTAATAATTTTTATTTTATTAACAGTCTTTTATTAAATATACTTCTTTTGATGATAAATATATTTCATTAAATTTACATTAAGTTACTTTATTTTTAAAGTTCTAATTTACCTTAAAATGTAAGTGAATTTATTTGATAAATTTTTCTAAAAAAAATGTTAA
This sequence comes from Adansonia grandidieri, assembly GCA_038382065.1. Lineage (NCBI taxonomy): Eukaryota > Viridiplantae > Streptophyta > Magnoliopsida > Malvales > Malvaceae > Adansonia > Adansonia grandidieri. Next base: position 14,878 of record JBBYHK010317935.1, on the reverse strand, counting down.
AATTTATATTTATTTTTTTATTTGCATAAATTTTTACTAGTAAAATTAAAATTATATTTATATACTTGAACATCAAATAAACTTTACATGTTAATATATATTAATTTTAATTATTTATAAAATATATAATATATATTTTTAAGGTAAATAAGACAATAAATATTCATTTACGGCATGAGTACCAAAGTTAAAAATAAAAGACCAAATCTAACAATATTTTTAGAACTGCTGCATTCTCATGGAAAGGGTGTTAAAGTTTTATTGTATTATTAAATTAAATAGAGCTAAATTTAATTAGTAGTTGGGCCAGATGTGATCGATTCTATTAAAAATTTTTTGATATTATTAATTTCATTGAAAGTCTACTTTTTAAATTGTTTACTATTATTAATTAATTACTTATATATTCAAATATATTTTTATTTTTGATGGGTTTATTGTATTATAACAATTTGTACAATATTATAACAATAAATTTACAAATAAGTAAATGAATTGGTTATCGATTTGAAGTATATAATGATACTCATTTTAAGTAAAATGGATGCATGAATTTGAAAATTTATTAAATTATGTCCGAATCTAAAAAGCTAGGTTAGATAGATATTTATTTTTAAAATAAAAAGTACAATGTCTATATTTGATGTTAAATATTATCTGTTATTTATTTTTTGTATTTTAATAAAATTTTAATTAAATGTAACTTGATTAAATAATTTATTTAAATTTTATTTGATTTTATTTTAAAATTAATAAATTGGACTCAAACCATCTAAATCTAAATAACTCCAGTGTCAAATCAAATGATAGATCTTGAAATTTGGTTTTAAGGAGTGAAGACTAATAATGATATATGTTTTATAAATTATAATGTACAGCATTGAATTATAGGCAAAAATAAAAAGCTAAATAAATATAAATTTATTTTGGGCTAATTTAATTATATATTATATATAAATACATATAAATACACAGTAAGGGGACTCTAAAATTCTTAGGGCCTAGCTTCTACCATATACTATCCACCCCTGGTCAAAACCAAATGACATAAATCCAAAATGACTCAGACCTAAATACCCTTACTCGAAATGACTCTAAATTTAAATGAATAAAAATCAAAAAATATTTTTTGTAATCTGAATTTTTAAATTAGATGTTAATTAGTAGATTTCAATTTACGTATATAATTGTTATATGTTTTTGTTAATTAGTATTAAATTACGTATGAAATTAATAAAACAAAGAATTATTTGTTATAATTTCAAAATGACATTTTAAGCAATGTTTACTCGAAAATGTTTCGTGAGCAAATGCGAAAGTTATCACCTCATAAAAGCATAGGAATTATACCCTTCCTAAAGGAATGAGCTTGAGTAGAAAACTTATGTCATGCATTGTAGTACGCGAAGGAGCAAAAGTTTTAAATTAAATACCCAAAAAGCAATATTACTAAACACAATAAAAAAAATCAAGAAATAAATTACAAACATAAATTAAGATCATTTAACAAAGCCAAGGGCAACATATGACTAACCATAGGCTTGACTCTCTATAAGTTCTAGTGGAGTCATCAAACTATCATAACATACTGTCTCAATATGGCTTGGATACGAATCCTAACTAGTCGGACTTAAAAGGTAGGTATACTCTTTGTTCCTATATATATATATATATATATATATCATCACTTTTTTAATTTTTGGGGCACTATCATCATCATCATCATCATCATCATTATTATTATTTGTGTTTGAGGACTAAGTTGTCAAGATGAATCATTCACTCAACTTAATCCTAAATAATCATTACGAAATGACCATTTATTTTAGAGTCACCACCAATCTATTTTGGCTAGGTGAGATTGGTCACCTACCAGAGTTTATGTTTAGAGGGTTCAAACCCTTAAAAATAAAGTCTAAAATTTGCGATTATACAACAAATCACTTGAAAGGTTCTAGGGGTCGGTTATAATCACAAGTAAGGGTCAATCCCTTTTATGATGCTCAAAAATCGATACCTTATCAATTATTTGTTAACTTAAATTTTGATTTTTATTTGGTTTCAATATATGATATTTAGTTATAATTCCCATGCATCAAAATAAAAGTTTTAAGAAACAAATTTATTATTCCATATGAGAAAATCGGGTTTTTAATATTTTTAAAAATCAAAATATCTTTCATACTTTACCTAAAAATCGGAGGAACAAAAAAGGTTTTATCATTATCTCTTTCGTACCCACTGGAGAATCAGAGGAATAAGTAAGGTTGTCAAAAATCAACATATCTTTCGCACCCTACCAAAGAGCTAGAGGAATACTAAAGGTTTTATTTTTACAAAATTAAAAAAAAAAAATCTCGATTTTCTCATTTTGAAAAAAGATATCTCCTTATTAAAATAATAAGTGAAACCTCTTCCATATGCTAAAAGAAATTTCACGTGCTATTTTAACTTGGAGACATTACCTTGATTTTAAAATTTGCAATTTTATAGGAAATAGTAAAAATTTATCCTAAGACCTAGTTTCAACGAAAAGCATGAAACTAGACTCTAAGGACTCAGGTTTATGTGAAGAGACTAAAATGTCCCTTAAAGTATAACTTCGATATTAAAGTATCTCGGTAACCTTAAAAGACTTGATTCTAAAGTAAATTACTAAATGTCCCTAAAGTATACCATCGATGTGAAAGTATCTTAGTAACCCTAAATGACTCGATGACATCATAAATGAGCGAACCTATTCCTACTGTATACCTTCGACATGGAAGTATCCTAGTGATCACATAAAACTTGGTTCTAATATATATTACTAAAATGTCCCTAAGGTCTACCTTTGACATTAAAGTATACTAATAATCCTAAAGGATTCGATGACATTATAAAAAGATGAACTTATCCTTATTATGCACTTTTGACACAGAAGTATCCTAGTGATCATAAAAGACTCGTTCTAGGGTAAATTACTAAAATGCCTATAAGGTGTACCCTCAACATAAAAGTATCCTATTAACCTTAAGGACTCAAAAATGATATGAGATGACAAATTTACCCTAAATGGGTAACTTAGATACTAAAGATGACCTAAAATGCAAAAATTGCTAATAAATCCCTATTTTCCTTAAAATTGCATATTAGCTTTAAATGGCTAAAAATGCTAGAAAATATTTTAAAATCACCAAAATGCCCTAAATGGGTAATTAAGTATGACAAATGTCCTATTTAACCCTAAAATGCAAGATTTACTAAAAGGTCTCCAAACTTTATAATTTTGCAAAATAGTCCCTACATGAAATAAATTATAAAATCAAACATCAAACATCAAACACATTTAAATTAATATGGAAAACTTACCAAAAATTATATGTAGCATTTGGCCAAGTACCTTTGGGCTCGAAACCATTTTTTCACTTTTGCAAAGAAGTCCATAAACTTTTTAGAATACAAAAAGGTCCTTAAAAGGCTAATAATGCATGATATGTAGTTCAACATGTTAAAAATGCATGAAACATACCCCCCAAAGGTACATAAAGCTATCGGTTAAGCTTATATGACCTTGAGTAATTTTTTCAATTTAGTCCCTAGACTTTTCATAATAGCCTAAAAATATCAAAAACTTCACAAATAAACCTTTACATGGTTCGGTCAACTTGGGAAATACCTTTCCAAGACATTAAATTTTTTTATAAAATTATTTTTAAGCCTCTACAAGTTTTAAACATAACAAAATAATCCAAATCTCACAAAACTCAAGCATAAAAAATTATCCAAGGGCATGATCATTTTCAACTAATACCAATAACAATAAAAACAATATTTTTCTCAACATAACATCATGAATATCAATATAAATATGCATCACCAAGCTTAGATATGCAAAAAATCATGAAAAATAAAGAACATAGTTAATATACTTCATTAAAAATCGACATGAAAATAACAAGGAAAATAGCATAAAATTATATGTATAAATAATCATACATCATTTCTATAACAAACATGCATTTTCTTGATGAAAATCATATTATTGCTAACAAAAATCAAATTTAACAATTATATCAAAAAATTTTGATCATGGCATTCATACTTGGCCTTTCAACATGGATCAAAATCCATGAGCACAAGTAATCACCAATCTCACTAAAAGGATGAAACACGCTTGAAATGAAAAAAAAATCAAGAGTTTTCCAAATTAATCAAACTTAAAAGCTTGAAATTTCTTTTTTCTTTTGGTGTTTTTTCTTTATAGAAGCCTTCCTTCTTTTTGCAAAAGCATCATTCCTCTCTTTATAAAGGGGAAGGATCGGGCAATGGGGCTAAAATCCCTCATTGGCTGAATGTCATGTTGTTTATTCTTTTTATTTTTTTTATTTTTATTACTTTTAGATTTTTTATTTTTTTTGATAAAGCTTAATTAAAGATTTTTTCATTTTCTGTTACTCAAGCCTAATATTAAGCTTTATAATGATTTAGGAAAAAAAATCTAAATTACATAAAACAAATTATATGGATTAAATTGTAACAAATTAAAAATTATGTGTTCAAGAAATAATCTTTCACATAATAAATTTAATTAAAAATTTAATCAAAATAGTATTGTTGGCACTTGTTAGAAAACAAAAATAGGCTTACTGGGCTTATTGAAAAGTTAATGAGCTTATTGGGCCCATTAGAAAAATTACTAGGTTTTAAAGCATATGAAATGGAAACAAATAAATTTTGGTCCTTTAAAAAAATAAAAATAATAAAGCTTCCATATAAAATTTTCAAAAGCAACTTAGAAAAATTTTATGTGTAAGGAAAAGGCAATTAAAAATTTTAAACTCATAAAATTTTATGAGAAAAATTCTTAAGGAAGAAAATTGATATTTAATAAAATGAAATGGAATTTCAAAAAGCTACATTGAAGCTATTTTATTGAAATATGTAAAAATATTTAAAATTTTGAACTCTTAAAAATTTTACAAATAAGAAAAAGTTTGTATTTTGGAATCAAGAAAATTCTAAAAATACACTTAAATTTATAAAAATGAATTAAATTCAGCATATTAATTAAAATGTTAATTTATAAAAATAAAGATAAAAACCTAAAATCCAAAACAAATTTGACCAGAACAATTTCATCAGCATAACGCTTACAGTATTATAAAAAAATCAAATTTAATAAATACATTTGACAACTTGACACCTTGTGGTATAAAATGCCTATATGGATTTTTATTGAAATTTTTTTAAATTTTTGGGGATGTGTATTGCCATAAATACTACACAGGTATAAGTAAAAATATACGACGATCAACTTCTAAAATTTCAAGAAAAAAATCTTAAAAATCCTTAAAAAATAAGAAATCTGACCATAACATCGTATGCAAAAAGGAATTTCAAAATTTTGAAAGAATAAATTTAAATAATAATTTTTTTACCTTAATATTTATCTTTTTTATGGTGATTTTTCTATCAGTTGCATGAAGATCATTTAAATATGATAAAAAAAGGTCTTAAAAATAGCCAGTCCAATGATTGCCTAATATTTGATCTTGGATATTTTAGGACTATTAAGGAAAGGGCTCAGACAAAATTAGATTTTTCCAACTGCCCCTCTTTGCCCATTGTTGAAAATTAAGAATGGAGCAAAAACTAAATAGACATGATTTTGTTCGAGCCATGATAAGCCTTTCAACAAAAAAATCTTTTTCTAAGGCTAACTTCATTGGTTTTTCTACCTAACCAACTACATTGGCTTTCATATTTTAATGCCAATTTTGATTGGTGGCCATTAACTAATTGCAGGCTTTCTGATTTTAATGCCAATTTCGACTAGGATAAGACCATCATTTACTCTTGGGCTTTCAAATTTTAGTGCTAATTTTGATAGAGGCGAAACCATTAGCTACTTTTGGGCTTCTTCAAATTTTAGTGCCAATTTAACAAAGGCGAAACTATTAGCTATTTTTGGTCTTTTTAAATTTTGGTGCCAATTTTGACTAAACCGAGGCCATTATCTACTCTTGGGCTTTTTCAAATTTTTATGCCAATTTTGATAGGGGTGGAACCATCAGCTACTCTTGTGCTTTTTCAAATTTTAGTGCCAATTTTAACAAGGGTAGAGCCACAAGGATGAAACCATCAGTTACTCTTAGGCTTTTTAAATTTTGGTGCCAATTTTGACTAGGCCAAGGCCATCATCTACTCTTAGGTTTCTTCAAATTTTGGTGCCAATTTTGGCTTTGCCAAGGTCATCATTCACTCTTACCCTTTTCATTTTATATTTACTAACTTCATTGGTTTTCTACCAAATGAAAAAAACCTAGACGAACTCCATCAATCGTCTACTTAATTAGATGAAGCTGACTTAAAGCCTACTTCGCCTATATTCCATATGATTGAATGAAGAGGCCATCTTACTCCACTAGTTTCTATTAAGTGAAGCTGACGAATAAAAACTTTATCGATTTTTCTACTTAATCGGATGAAATTAACTTAAATCCTACTTCACCTACATTTCACATGATCAAATGAAAAGGACATCTTACTCAACCGATTTATAACCAAATGAAGATGATAAATAAAAACTCTGCTAATCTTTTACTTAATCAGACGAAGTTGACTTAAATTCTATTTCACATATATTTCTTATCAGATGAGGAGGACATTTGATTCCACCAGTTTTCAACCTAACCTAGTGAAACTGACAAAGAAAAACTCTGATGATCATTTTATTTAATCGGATGAAGTTGACTCAAATCCTACTTTACCTACATTTCACATGATCGATGAAAAGAACACCTTAATTCCACCAATTTCGCACCTAGCCTACTGAAACTGACAAAGAAAAACTTTGTTGATCTTTCTATAAAATCAAACGAAGTTGACTCAAATCCTGCTTCATTTACATTTCCCATGATCGAATCAAAATAACACTTAATTCGAATATCACAAAAGTAATCTTTTTGTATGTTGGCAAGGCCTCATGAATTTGAGCTTTATTGTTGTCATTTTCTTTTCTTCTTGATTTTCTAATATGTTGGACAGGCCTCATCAATTTGAGCCCTATTCTTACTAAATTTTCTTTTTTTTGATATGTTGGCAAGGCTTTATCAATCTGAGACTTATTATTACTAATTTTTTTTCTTCTTAATGGTTTGCTATTGAAGGTTAAAAGGCGATCTGATGTTTGCCCCTCAAAATCTTTCTTCTAATTTTCACTTCAGGAATCTAGGGATTATTCACTTTTTCCTAAAAAGTCACTAGATATTAAATTAACGTTTATCAATTTAAGGAACCAATTTTATGCAGTTGAATAAAAGTCAACATTTTGTTGCATGAAGGATATTTACATACTCCCATTGAAATCATGAGAAGTATCAAAGTTCATCAAAATTTTATAATTTAAGGAGTAAGATCACCTTTTCGTTTTAACTTGAGAAAAAAATCCACTTGATCAAAAAAATATGGAAATTGTAGAATAATTTCAACCATAATTTTCCAATATCAAGGATAATAGATATGCCATCTTCGTCTTTTGATGATAAGGCTTTCTTGTGATTGATGATCACCATTTGGGACATTTTTGAATGAAATGAGGAAATAAATTTAATGGCACAAATGGGGTGGCATTATTAAAATTTGCTTAGAAGAAATTGGTACAATAAGATCGAGGTTTATCAATACTAGATTCAGGTGGATGTCTTTTTTTATGGGAGTTCTTTAAAGGGTAAACAATCAAGCTATAACATTCTTTTGATCTTTGAATACAATAGCTCGACAACTATTAAACTAATGCTAGTAAACATCAAGTCTCAAGGGGTTAATTTAGAAGGCCTTTGGGTATGTATCATTTTGTAAGATAGGACACAAAGGTTCTGAAAGGTTATGTTGAAAGAAAATATTTAGGCATTCAACTCAACCTTTTACTAATATTGTGAAATTTTCAAGGGCTTGGGGTGATTTCAAAATTAGCATGGAAGAGTTTTTTTTTCCCATTGGTGGCTACCTTTGTCGGCTTAGAAGCAATTCAAAAGCCTTTAAGTTTGTTCTAGTCTACCCCTTTCGGTTTTCACCCTAAAACTTTTTTGTTTTTCCCTTTTTTTCTTCTTTTCCTTTTTTTTCCTTTCTTTTTTTCTTTTTTTTTTTTTTTGAAATTGATTTCCCCATCATATTCTTAAAAACTCAAAAATCATCTGGAAAGATGAATTTTTAAAGAGTTTCTTAGGAATGGCTTGGCAACTTAAAGAGCCATGTTTGATCAAAATGGATTTTGTAGGTACATAAAATAGGCTATGGTTCATGGCTTAGAAAGAAAGGCTAGATAGGCCCAAATCAAGTTCTAAGGGTAATTAAATCATCATTTCCCTTCAAAAAAAATTTGATCTGACAAGTCTTTCAAGATAACCATACATTTTGTTTCTTTATCTTCTTTTACTTTTGCATTTTTTTTTTGTTTATCTTCAGTTCCTTCTTTATCTTGCTTTCTTCATTCTTCCCTTTAATGGAATTTAAAATTTAAACTTTGACTAGTTTTCATTTTCAAGGAACTTAAGATTTGAACTTTAATCAATCTGCAAAATTTGCCTTATGACAATAAACTTGTCTTCTTCTAACTTTAGAATGAAATTTGCTTATTCTGATCTTGAAGCTTTGCTTTATGTTGCCCTCTAATGTGGAAAATGATTTTTGAATAGAGTTTAAAGAAAAGAATAATCATTAGACTCAAAGGGGACTGCAAAAAGAATAATTTTCTAGATTTGTGAAAGGATAAAAAAAATGGTCATTTTTCATTTCAAATAAAAGACATTTGAATTGAGAAGCATTTTGTTAGTAAAAGGATTTTGAGCACTTCAACAACATGATGTTGCATTCAATTTTTTCTTTTTGTTTTTTTGGTTTTTTGATTTCAACATTTTGCCTTAATGTATGCTCGTCAACATTATCAGCTTAATAAACACCAATGAATCTTGGTTTTGGTTGAGCATTTATGAAAGAAATCAAATTGGCATGCAAAAACCTTAAATCTCATATCTTATTTATCAAGCATTGGATTGAAAAGGTTTTATCCTGGAAGAAAAGGTGTTTTTGGCTCATTTTTACTCTTATCCTTCTTAAGTCATGGATTTGGAAAAGTGTCATGGAAGTTATGGTAAAAGGTTATCCAGATGAATTTGGTAGATCTTAGAATACCATTATTGTTTTAGCACATGTCGAACTATCAGCATCTAAATCTTTTAATAGTATAACTTGTTTATTTAACCTTCAAGGAATGCAAGAAGGAACATTTGCGTGCAAAAAGTCTCTGGCTAAATGTGTAAAATACTTACATCAATGAAGGTGAATAATCTTTTTGAAAGAATCAAATCTAATATGATCACCAACCTAATTAGAATCGTTTAAAAAATGTTCTCCTTATCCAAAATACTAGAAATTATTATCAATAAAGTTTAGGTTATGATTATTATAATGATCATATGTCCATGTATTTTCCATAAGGATATTATGATTATAACAATACCAACATACATAATGTTAAATCCATGTATATTCATGTTGATAGGATATTTTGTGCATAAAATTCATACATGATTCATTTTTTGTATGTTTGCTAAGAAAAAAAATGCTTATAGGTGCATTGGTGATGTTAGAAACTATAAGTGATCATTTTATAATTATTTCATAATGTTTCCATGCATATTGAAGATTACCATGTCATTTCATGCATTTAGATATATTTAAATCATTTTTTTATAATTTAGAAATTATTATGTCATTCATGCATTTTAGAGATTTTGTAGTTATTTTTCCATGATTTATAAACTTTTTTTTCTCATCGTATGCATTTTAATGTCATTTTCCATGAATTAGGGGACTATTATGTTATTTCATGTACTTTAATGTCATTTTAGCATATTTATATGATTTAGGGCCATTTATGCAATTTCATGTATTTTAAGAGTTATTTGGTATGTTTAAGAAACATTTATGCAATTTCATTAGGGTCATTCTAGTGATTTGCCATGTTTTAAGATCTATTATGTCATTTCATGCATTTTAAGACTATTTTAGTCATTTTCCATGTCATAAGGATTATTATGTAATTTCATGTATTTTAGAACCTTCTAGTCATTTTTCATGTTTTAGGGATTTTTATACAGTTTCATTCATTTTAAAGTCCTTTAGGGTATTCATGCACATTAGGGACCATTAGTAATTTCCTTGCATTTTAAGGCCATATAGATTATTTTCATAATCTAAGAACCATTTAGCATTTTTCATGCATTTTAAGACCATATAGGATAGATGGCATAATATAAGGTCATTTTAGACATTTTCATCACTTTAGGGTCATGATAGAATTTTCGTGTCAATGCATATCTCTCAGCGTCTTTTAGGTACTAATATGCTAAAAATCAAGTATGATATTATCAACTATAACACAGGTTTTAAATAAAAGTCAAGGTAATATCTACGAGTTAAAATAGTTCATAGGTTGCTTCTAGTATATGGAACCTTATTGATTATTTTTAAACAAAAGAATACCCTTTTTAACTAGGAAACCAAAATTTTCAATGTCTCAAAAAATAAAACTTCTATGTTCCTTAAGTTCTCTAGAAGGGTGTGCAAAATATTTTGATTTTTAAAATTGATTAAAACCTAATTTACCTTTAATTGAAAAACAATATTAATTTTAAATATTGCAAAATACAAGAATTATAATTAAGTATAAAAAAATTAAAATTAATTTTAATTGAAATTTAGGATAACATGTGGTTAATAGGTACCATTTTACAGGCATCGTAGAGGGGACATCTTTTACTTTGCATGTAATTGACTCTCGAGCCATTTTCATACAAATGTCTCCTAAGTACGTAGACTTCAAAGTTTGTTTATGAGAGTTTTGTAACCCTCAAAGGATAAACTCTAGTAGGTGACCAATCTCACCTAGCCAAAACAAATTAGTGGGGACTTTAAGTCTTTTGGTTAATGGTCATTTAGAGTTAAGTCAAATGAGCGATTTGATCTGACAATTAAATCTCATTCCAATACGAGAAAACTAAAATAGTAATTTACCTATTTCAAGTCTAGCATGTCGAATTCAGGTTGGCAAGTTACGACAGCGTGTTATACGTAAATTATTAGTAGTCATCACTAATCCTTATTTATTTATGTGTGATTAGTCATCCTAATGAAATTATCCTATTTAATGTAATCCTAAGCTTGAAAAGCACTTAAAAAGGATAAGTCCTAGCTTTCTTAATTGAACTAAGTTCGAGAGTGCTATTACGTGTAGGGTAAGATGAGCACCCTAACAATTCCAATCCCTATAGATAGTACCTAATTAGTTATATGTTAGCCTCAATTGGTTTTTAATTTTGATATTTTAAATATTAGAGCATTTGTTAAGGTTTTTCCATTATGTTGGAGAAATCTTAAAAAGAAATCCCTCACTTCAAGATTATTTAAGGGTATTATTTGTTCCCTTTAAAAGACTCCATCATCTAATTTAATATTTTATGAGAAAACCTTAAGAGTCTTCAATAGAAACCATTCATTCACATGTAGAAAATGACTCTTTGAATTTATAAAGATGTTATGATAAAAGGATGATTATAAATTCTAAACCAAATTATTTTATTACTTTATTGTCGTGACATTATTGTTTAAATTAAAAACAAATTTTGGCTATAGGTATTGAAATTATCCCTTAAACTTTCAATCATGCTAGTGAAATTTATATTGATTATTCTCACCTAAAAATTTCTTAGAAGATCAATCATTTGCAAAACCATAAAAGCTTCTTCATTCGATAGTCTTCACATATTTTTAATTTTAACTTAATTTCTTTTTTTAAACTATGCAAAAAAATTATATGAATAACTTAAATAAAATGAAACATAATTAATTTTAATGATCGTTATTACAAAACACAATAAATGAATGAATAATTAATAAAATATTTTTTGGTAAATTAAAATACATGCTAAGCGTCAATTAACAATCAATAAAATGATAACATAATGCTAAACATAAGTAATACAATAAATAAAAAAATTACATTAAATAATAAAAATCCATACTAAGCATTAACATATATAATAAATAAAAAACAATTAATAAAATAAATTTTACACTAAGTAAAAACTACAAAAAATGAAAAATCAACTAAAGTAAAAGGAAATTTTATTAAAAATAATTATAAGTAAAGAACTAGGAAAAAATCAGATTAATTAGAAAATACTAAAATATATAAAAATATAAAAGAATGAAAAAAAATATAAAATGACAAATAAAAATAAATTAAAAAAGACATGATCTAGTCACATGCAAACTGACTCAAGATATCTAAAATTTTGTTTTTTTTTTTTTTATTTTCATTTCACTCAACCTTAAAAAAATGTCTTTTTTGTTTGAAAACTCAAAATCTTATCGTGTTAAGAACTAGTTTCTTATACTGATAACCTTAATTGGTGCCGCAAACATCATCCTCTTTCTATGCTTTTTTAATTGAAAATATATTTTGATTTTTTTGAAACCTTTTTTTTCTTAAGCAACTAAATTTCATTCAAAAAGCAAATTTTTAAAAAGTTTTTGATTTTAAAAAGTATATTGAGATTATTGGTGTAAATATAGGGAAAATTGCACATGTTGAACATCTTATGGTAAAAGGAGGAATAAGCAAGGACTTTTTGAGAATTAGGATGAAGATTGAAGTAAGTAAACCATTAATGGAAGGGTTTTGGGTGCCAAAAAATGAAAGAGGCAGAGTTTGGGTGGAGATCAAGTATGAAAAACTATCAGACTTTTAGTTTGGATGTGGGCAGCTAGGGCATAGTGAGAAACAGTGTGATAAAAAAATTGCTAGATTAATGAGAAAGCTGGAGAAATAGAGATATGAGGTACATTTGAAGGTTGTCTTTAATGGAAAGGGGAAGATGGAAGAGAGTGAGAATAAAAAAGTGGAAAAAGAAAGAAACATGGTGGAGAAGTAAAAAGAGGAGGTGAAGCAGTCTGGGGAATAGGTAGAAAGAGTCAGATGGGGGTTTATTTGGGTGAAAAGGGTGGAAAAATAGTTATGCAAGGAACCAAAAAGGCAGTTGTTTTGGTAAAAAGGGACGAGAAGATGCTTATGAAAGAAAAGAAGAGAGATGAGGTGGAGAAAGAGCAAGTGCAGGGATGAATAGGGTATCAAATAGCTTAGAATTCATTTATAAATGATAAAGAAGGAAGATATAACATGTGAAAAGTAGGGGAATCATTAACAGGAATTAAAATGAAGGATAATGAAACTTTAAAGGAGTATCAAGCATGGGACTACAAAAACCAAGTAACTCAGTAGAATAGGATTATGAGTCTAAAATCTGCTAAATTAGAAGATACACCTGGTAAGCAAGATACTTTGTTGTCAACAATGGAGATTCCATGTGTTACCAATTCATGGACATAGTCTATAATCTAGTAAAGATCTAAAAATGAGAGAGTTTGTAATAGAATTTCTGATGGTTTACAGGCAGGTCGAAAGTGTTTTTACATTATGGAGATACCTTATAAAGAAGAGAATGAAAATAAGGAGAGTAAGGATAGGGGAGAGAAGATAGAGGAAAATAAAAAACTTGTTTAAATATTATTTTTAGAAGGTTGAAGCTAAAAGGACATGAAAATGTGAATTTGAGTGATTTTGAATTAATAAATAAAAGTCAAAAAAGAAAGTTAAATTTTAAGGAAAGTTTAAAGATTGGGGAAGCAATGAACAGATAGGTAAGGGAGAAATTTGGAGTAAAGGGAGTAATAGGAGCACCAGAGAAAATATGGGAAAACTTAAGAATAAAGGGAAAAGGGAAAACATGTGTAGAAAGAGAAGTAAAGTTAAATGGGGCGATAGAAAAGAAAGGGCATTGGTGGAAATCCTAATTATTATAGTAGAGGACATTAGATGGGAAAGTATGGAGAGATAAAAAAGGCAAGGCAATTGAGAGGCTTTGATGGCTGGCTAGAAAAAGCCACCCAGCAATAATGATAGCACTAGCTTGGAACTGTCAAGGTATAGGGTCAACTTTGATAGTTCAGGCTAGGAAAGATATGACTAGAGGTGGCAATTGGATAGGTTTAGGTGGGTTCGGGATGGATCAGTTCAGGTTTAGATTTTTTTGAGTTTGAGCTGATTTAGGTTCGGGTTTATTTGAGTTTGGATTCTTTCGGGTTTGGGTTAATTCAGGTTCATGCCAATTCTGGTTCGGGTTCGGATTCAGGTCGGGTTTGGGTTTGAGTATATTTTACATCATTTTTTTATTTGATGTTAAATATAATCATTTTTATGTAATTTTGAATTCTAAGCCTAGGCACAAATTTGACCCCGTCTGGCCCAAAAAAAATCTTAGTTCAGTTCTATAGGCCTATCCATGGCCCGAAAAATTTTTGAATTCTAAGCTCAAGGCCGAATTTGTCTTGGCTGACCTATTTAAGTACAAATCATTGTTCATAATATTAAAAAGTTATTTTTATATTGATATTTACATATTTTATAATTAAATTTAAATAAAATATATTATTTTATTTTTTAAAAAATACTATTTCAGGTCGAGCATACTTGAAACTTAAAATCTAAGACCTCGGCTTGATCGTGCTGGGCCTATTGTGTTGGGCAGGCTGTTTGGCCTGTGGACAGGTCATTTGGCTCATGGGCAGGTCTAGTTGCTAGTTTAATATGTGGTTTTTTTTTATTTTTGACATGGTATTATCTATTATGGCTTTAATATTTTTTAATTTATCTTATAACTTTATTATATTATTATTAGACTCTAATTATCATTACTTGAAATAATAATAATAATATTCAAATAAGTATTTAAAATTTTACTACTAACATGCATAAACTCTCAATATTTAATGAGTT
>JBBYHK010317826.1:15152-26091 GCA_038382065.1 Adansonia grandidieri | reverse complement strand
AAACATGCATGCACATAATAATATCTTTTTTTTTTCATGATTGGGCACCATATATCCATTCTTCTTATTCGGATAGATGACATTGATGCTTTGGCTTGCTACGAAAAGCTTTTCTCTGCACCATTTTTAGGAATCAATGTTATTCTGTCAATCGTGACAGACATAGATTCACATATTAATCTCATTTTCTTCATGATTTGGCACCATAAACACATTCTCCTCATTTGGATGATGGCATTGATGCTTTGGCTTGATGAGAAAAACTTTTATTTCCACCATTTTTTGGAATCAATGTTATTTTGTCAATTGTGACAAATATGGATGGATGCATTAATCTCCTTTTTTTCCTTATTGGGTGCCATAAACACATTCTCCTCATTGGGATAGATGACATTGATGATTTTTCTTGATAAGAAAAGCTTTTCTTTCCACCATTTTTGGGAATCAATGTTACTCTGTTAACCGTGACAAACATGCATGCACATAATAATATCTTTTTTTGTTCATGATTGGGCACCATATACACATTCTCCTTGTTGGGATGGATGATATTGATGCTTTGGCTTGATATGAAAAGCTTTTCTTCCTGCCTTTTTTTGAATCAATGTTATTCCGTTAATCATGACAAACACGGATGCACGTATTAATCTCTTTTTTTTAAGATCGGCCACCATAAACACATTCTTCTCATTGGGATGATGACATTGTTGATTTTACTTGATAAGAAAAGCTTTTCTTTCCACCATTTTTAGAATCAATGTTATTCCATCAATCGTGACAAACTTGCATGCACGTAATAGTCTTTCTTTTTTTTCATGATTAGCTCCATAAGCATGTTCTCCTCATTGGGATAGATGATATTAATGCTTTGGCTTGATAAGAAAAGCTTTTATTTCCTATTTTTTGGAATCAATGTTATTCTGTCAAACTTGACAAACAAGGATGCATGTATTAATCTCCTATTTTTCGTGATTGGGTGCCATAAACACATTTTGCTCATTGGGATAGATGATATTGATGCTTGGCATGGTAAGAAAAGCTTTTCATTCCACTATTTTTTGGAATCAATATTATTCCGTCAATTGTGACAAACGTGCATGCACATAATAATCTTTTTTTTTCGTGATTGGGCACCATAAACACATTCTCCTCATTGGGATAGATGACATTAATGCTTTGGCTTGATAAGAAAAGCTTTTTTATTGACCATTTTTTGGAATCAATGTTATTCTGTAAATCGTGACAAATATGGATGTGCGTATTAATCTCTTTTTTCTCCTGAATGGGCACTATAAACACATTCTGCTCTTTGGGATAGATGACATTGACAATTTTGCTTGATAAGAAAAGCTTTTCTTTCCACCATTTTCTAGAATCAATGTTATTCTATCAATTGTGACAAACATGCATGTACATAATAATATCTCTTTTTTTCATGTTTGGTCTCCATATACACATTCTACTTGTTAGGATAGATGATATTGATACTTTGGCTTCATATGAACAACTTTTCTTCCCACCATTTTTTGGAATCAATTTTATTCTTTTAATCGTGACAAACATGGATGCACGTATTAATCTCCTTTTTTTCCTAATTGGGCACCATGAACACATTTTTCTTATTGGGATAGATGAAACCGACGAATTTGCTAGATAAGAAAAGCTTTTCATTCCACTATTTTTTGGAATCAACGTTATTCCGTCAATCACGACAAACATGGATGCACATATCAATCTCCCTTTTTTCTTGATTGGGCACCATAAACACATTCTTTTCATTGGGATAGATGACATTAATGATTTTGCTTGATAAGAAAAGCTTTTCTTTACACCATTTTTTGGAATCAATTTTATTTTGTCAATCATGACAAATATGGATGCACGTATTTATCTCTTTTTTTTCCTGATTGGGCACCATAAACACATTCTGCTTTTTGGGATAGATGACATTAATGATTTTGCTTAATAAGAAAAGCTTTTCTTTCGACCATTTTCTAGAATCAATGTTATTCTGTAAACTGTGACAAACATGCATGTACGTAATAATATCTTTATTTTCATGTTTAGGCACCATATACACATTCTACTTGTTGGTATAGATGATATTGATGCTTTGGCTTGATATGAACAACTTTTCTTCCCGCATTTTTTTAATCAATTTTATTCTGTCAATCATAACAAACATGGATGCACATATTAATCTCCTTTTTTTCCTAATTGGGCACCATAAACACATTCTTCTTATTGGGATAAATGGCATTGATGAATTTGCTAGATAAGAAAAGCTTTCATTACACTATTTTTTGGAATCAATGTTATTCCATCAATCGCGACAAACATGGATACACGTACCAATCTCCTTTTTTCTTGATTGGGCACCATAAACACGTTCTCCTCATTGGGGTAGATGACATTGATGATTTTGCTTGATAAGAAAAGCTTTTCTTTACACCATTTTTTGGAATCAATTTTATTTTGTCAATCATGACAAACATGGATGCATGTAATAATCTCCTTTTTCTTTGTGATTAGGCACCATAAACACATTTTCATCATTAGGATAGATGACATTGATGCTTTGGCTTGATAAGAAAAGCTTTTCTTTACACCATTTTTTGGAATCAATGTCATTCAGTCAACGGTGGCGAACATGGGTGCATATATTAATCTCCTCTTTTTCATGATTGGGTGCCATAAACATGTTCTCCTTATTGGGATAGATGACATTGATGATCATGCTTGAAAAGAAAAGCTTTTCTTTACACTTTTTTTTGGAATCAATGTTATTTCGTCAATCGTGACAAACATGGATGCACATATTAATCTCTTTTTTTTTTATGATTGGGCACTAGAAACACATTCTCCTCATTGGGATAGATGACATTGACGATTCTAATTGATAAGAAAAGCTTTTCCTTCCACCGTTTTGGAATCAATGTTATTCTGTCAATCTTGACAAACTTGTGTGCATGTAATAATCTCTTTTATTTTCATGATTAGGCTCCATAAAGACATTCTCCTTATTGTGATAGATGATATTGATGCTTTGCTTGATAACAAAAGCTTTTCTTTCCACCATTTTTTGGAATCAATATTATTCCATCAACTGTGACAAAGATGCATGCACGTAATAATATCTTTTTTTTTCATGATAGGGCACCATATACCCATTCTCTTTTTTGGGATAGATGACATTGATGCTTTGGCTTGCTAAGAAAAGCTTTTCTCTACACCATTTTTTGGAATCAATGTTATTCTGTTAATTGTGACAGAAACAGATGCACATATTAATCTCATTTTCTTCATGATTCGGCATCATAAACACATTCTCCTCATTAGGATATGACATTGATGCTTTGGCCTGATAAGAAATGCTTTTCTTTCCACCATTTTTTGGAATCAATGTTTTTTCGTCAATCATGACAAACATGGATGGATGCATTAATCTCCTTTTTTTTCCTGATTGGGCACCATAAACACATTCTCCTCATTGGGATAGATGACATTGATGATTTTGTTTGATAAGAAAAGCTTTTCTTTCCACCATTTTTTGGAATCAATATTGCTCCGTCAACTGTGACAAACATGCATGCATGTGATAATGTCTTTTTTTTTCATGATTGGGCACCATATACACATTCTCCTTGTTGGGATAGATGATATTGATGCTTCGGCTTGATATGAAAAGCTTTTCTTCCCACCATTTTTTGGAATCAATGTTATTCCGTTAATCATGACAAAGTTGGATGCACGTACTAATGTCCTTTTTTTTAAGATCGGGCACCATAGAACATTCTTCTCATTGGGTTAGATGACATTATTAATTTTACTTGATAAGAAAAGCTTTTCTATCCACCATTTTTGGAATTAATGTTATTCTGTCAATCGTGAGAAACTTGCATGCACGTAATAGTCTCTCTTTATTTTCATGATTAGCTCTATAAGCATATTCTCCTTATTTGGATAGATGACATTAATGCTTTGGCTTGATAAGAAAAGCTTTTCTTTCCTATTTTTTGGAATTAATGTTTTTCTGTCAATCTTAACAAACATGGATGCATGTATTAATCTCCTATTTTTCATGATTGGGCACAATAAACACATTCTTCTCATTGGGATAGATGATATTGATGCTTTGGCATGGTAAGAAAAGCTTTTCATTCCACTATTTTTTGGAATCAATGTTTTTTCGTCAATTGTGACAAACGTGCATGCACATAATAATCCCTTTTTTTTTATGATTAGGCACCATAAACACATTCTCCTCATTTGGATAGATGGCATTGATGCTTTGGCTTGATAAGAAAAGCTTTTCTATCAACCATTTTTTCGAATCAATGTTTTTTCATCAATCGTGACAACTATGGATGTGCATATTAACTTTTTTCTTTTCTGATTGGGCACCATGAACACATTCTTCTCTTTAGGATAGATGACATTGATGATTTTGCTTGTAAGAAAAGCTTTTCATTGCACTATTTTTTGGAATCAATGTTATTTCGCCAATTGTGACAAAGATGGATGCACGTATCTATCTCTTTTTTTTCTTGATTAGGCATCATAAACACATTCTCCTCATTGGGATAGATGACATTGATGATTTTGCTTGATAAGAAAAGCTTTTCTTTACACTATTTTTTGGAATCGATTTTATTCCGTCAATCATGACAAACATGGATGCACATATTAATCTCCTTTTTTTCATGATTTGGCACCATAAACACATTCTCCTTGTTGGGATAGATGACATTGATGCTTTGCCTTAATAAGAAAAGCTTTTCTTTTCGCCATTCTTTAGAATCAATGTTATTCCGTCAATCAGGACAGGCATGGATGCATATATTAATCTCTTTTTATTCATGATTGGGTGCCATAAACACATTCTCCTCATTGGGGTAGATGACGTTGAGAATTTTGCTTGGTAAGAAAAGCTTTTCTTTCCACCATTTTTGGAATTAATGTTATTCTGTTAATTGTGACAAACATGCCTGCACGTAATAATCTCTTTTTTTTTCATGAATGGGCACCATAAACACATTCTCCTCATTGGGAAGGATGGCATTGATGCTTTGGCTTGATAAGAAAAGATTTTCTTTCCACCATTTTTTGAAATCAATCTTATTCCATCAATTAGGACAAACATGGATGCATGTATTAATCTCCTTTTTTTCCTAATTGGGCACCATAACACATTCTCCTTATTGGGATATATGACATTAATCATTTTGCTTGATAAGAAAAGCTTTTCTTTATACCAATTTTTGGAATCAATGTTATTCCGTCAATCGTGACAAACGTGGATGCACGTATTAATCTTTTTTTTTCATGATTTGGAACCATAAACAAATTCTTCTCATTGGGATAAATGACATTAATGATTTTGCTTGGTAAGAAAAGCTTTTCTTTCAACCATTTTTTGGAATCAATGTTATTCCCTCAATTATGGCAAACATGGGTGCACATTTTAATCTCCTCTTTTTCATGATTGGGGACCATAAACATGTTCTCCTCAATGGGATAGATGACATTGATGCTTTGGCTTGATAAGAAAAGCTTTTCTTTACACCATTTTAGGGAATCAATGTTATTTCATTAATTGTGACAAACCTGGATGCGCATAATAAATGTTTTTTTCTATGAAATGATAAACACATTTTCCTCATTGGGATAAATGACATTGATGATTTTGCTTGATAAGAAAAGCTTTTCTTCCATAATTTTTTGGAATCAATGTTATTTTATCAATTGTGACAAACATGGATACATGAATTAATCTCCTGTTTTTAATAATTGGGCACCATAAACACATTCTCCTTATTGGGATAAATGATATTGATGATTTGGCTTGATAAGAAAAGCTTTTCTTCCCATAATTTTTTGGAATCAATGTTATTCTGTCAATTGTGACAAACATGGATACATGTATTAATCTCCTGTTTTTAATGATTGGGCACCATAAACACATTCTCCTCATTGGGATAGATGACATTGATGATTTTGCTCGATAGGAAAAGCTTTTCTTTTCACCATTTTTTGAAATAAATGCTATTCCATCAATCATGACAAACATGGAAGCATATATTAATCTTTTTTTTCTCATGATTGTGTACCATAAACACAATCTCCTCATTGGGATAGATGACATTGACGATTTTGCTTTATAAGAAAAACTTTTGTTTCCATAATTTTTTGGAATCAATGTTTTTCCGTTAATCATGACAAACATGAATGCATATAATTCGGTTAATTATGAGAAACATGGAGGCACGTAATAATCTCTTTTTTTTTTTAAGATTAGGCTCCACAAACACGTTCTCCTCGTTTTGATAGAAGTCATTGATGCTTTAGCTTGATAAGAAAAGCTTTTCTTTACACCATTTTTTGAAATCAATGTTATTCTGTCAATTATGGAAAACATGGTTGCACATATTTATCTCCTGTTTTTAATGATTGGGCACCATAAACACATTCTCCTCTTTGGGATAGATGTCATTGATGATTTTGCTTGATAAGAAAAGCTTTTCTTTCCACCAATTTTTGGAATCAATGTTATTCCCTCAATCGTGACAAACTTGCATGCATGTAATAATATCTTTTTTTTCAAGATTGGGCACTATATTACACATTCTCCTCATTAGGATAGATGATATTGATGCTTTGGCTTGATATAAAAAGCTTTTCTTTACACCATTTTTTGGAATCAATGTTATTTCGTCAATAGTGACAAACATGGATGCATGTAATAGTCTCCTTTTTTTCATGATTGGGCACCATAAACACATTTTCATCATTGGGATAGATGACATTGATGCTTTGGCTTGATAAGAAAAGCTTTTCTTTACACTATTTTCTGGATTCAATGTTATTCCGTCAACCGTGACAAACATGGGAGCATAAATTAATCTCCTCATTTTCATGATTGGGCGCCATAAACATGTTCTCCTCATTGGAATAGATGACATTGACGATTTTGCTTGATAAAAAAAGCTTTTCTTTACACTTTTTTTGGAATGAATGTTATTCCGTCAATCGTGACAAACATAGATGCACGTATTAATCTCCTTTTTTTTTCATGATTGGGCATTGGAATCACATTCTCCTTATTGGGGTAGATGGCATTGACGATTCTAATTGATAAGAAAAGCTTTTCCTTCCACCATTTTTGGAATCAATGTTATTCCGTCAATCGTGACAAACTTGTGTGCACGTAATAATCTCTTTTTCTTTTTCATGATTGGGCTCCATAAACACATTTTCCTCATTATGATAGATGACATTGATGCTTTGGCTTGATAAGAAAAGCTTTTCTTTCCACCATTTTTTGGAATCAATATTATTCCGTCAACCGTGACAAACATGGATGCACGTAATAATATCTTTTTTTTTTAATGATTGGGCACTATATACCTATTCTCCTTGTTGGGATACATGACATTGATGCTTTAGCATGATACGAAAAGCTTTTCTCTACACCATTTTCTGGAATCAATGTTATTATGCCAATCTTGATAGACATAAATGCAAGTATTAATCTCTTTTTTTTCATGATTCGGCACCATAAACACATTCTCCTCATTGGGATAGATGACATTGACGATTTTGCTTGATAAGAAAGGCTTTTCTTTCGACCATTTGTTGGAATCAATGTTATTCCAATAATCATGACAAACATGCATCTACTTAATAATCTTTTTTTTTTCATGATTGGGCATGACAAACACATTTTCCTCATTGGGATAGATGGCATTAATGCGTTGGCCTGATAAGAAAATCTTTTCTTTCACCATTTTTTGGATTCAAGGTTTTTCCGTCAACCATGACAAACATGGTTGCACATATTAATCACCTTTTTTTTCCTGATTGGGCACCATGAACACATTCTCTTCATTGGGGTAGATGACATTGATGATTTTGCTTAATGAGAAAAGCTTTTCTTTCCACCATTTTTTGGAATCAATGTTATTCCCTCAAACGTGACAAATATGCATGCACGTACTAATATCCTTTTCATCATGATTGGGTACCATATACACATTTTCCTTGCTGGGATAGATGATATTGAAGCTTCGGCTTAATATAAAGAGCTTTTCTTCCCACCATTTTTTGCAAACAATGTTATTCTGTCAATCTTGACAAACAGGGATGCACGTGTTAATCTCCTTTTTTTTCATGATTGGGCACCATAAACACATTCTCCTTATTGGGATAGATGAAATTGATGATTTTGCTTGATAAGAAAAGCTTTTCTTTCCACTATTTTTGGAATCAATGTTACTTCGTCAATTGTGACAAACTTGCATGCCCGTAATAATCTTTTTTTTTGTGATTAGGCTCCATAAAACCATTCTCCTCATTGGGATAGATGACATTAATGTTTTGGCTTGATAGGAAAAGCTTTTCTTTACAAAAATTTTTGGAATCAATGTTATTCCGTCAATCGTGACAAACATGGATGCACGTATTAATCTCTTTTATTTCATGATTTGGCACCATAAGCACATTCTCCTCATTCAGATAGATGACATTGACGATTTTGCTTGATAAGAAAAGCTTTTCTTTCCACCATTTTTTGGAGTCAATGTTATTTTGTCAATCGTGACAAAAATCCATGCACGTAATAATCTTTTTCTTTCTGATTGTGCTCCATAAACACATTCTACTCATTGGGATAGACGACATTGACGCTTTGGCTTGATAAGGAAAGCTTTTCTTTACACCATTTTTTGGAATCAATGCTATTCCATCAATTGTGACAAACATGGATGCACATATTAATCTCTTTTTTTTCATGATTGGGACCATAAACACTTTCTCCCCATTGGGATAGATGACATTGATGATTTTGCCTGATAAGAAAAGCTTTTCTTTTTACCATTTTTTGGAGTCAATGCTATTCCGTCAATCGTGACAAACATGGATACACGTAATAATCTCTTTTTTGTTTCATGATTGGGCACCATAAACACATTCTCATCATTAGGATAGATGACATTGATGATTTGGCTTTCTACCATTTTTTTGGATTAATGTTATTCCGTTAATTGTAACAAACGTAGATGCACATAATAATCTCCTTTTTTTTCAGGATTGGGCACCGTAAAAGCATTATCTTTATTGGGATAGATGGCATTGATGATTTGTCTTGGTAAGAAAAGCTTTTCTTTCCACCATTTTTTGGAATCAATGTTATCCCATCAACCTTAACAAACATGGATGTACGTATTAATGTCCTATTTTTCATGATTAGGTGCCATAAACACATTCTCCTTTTCGAGATAGATGACATTGACGATTTTATTTAAGAAGAAAAGCTTTTCTTTTCATAATTGTTTGGAATCAATGTTGTTTTGTCAATCATGACAAACATGCATGCACATAATAATCTCTTAATTGTGACAAACATGCATGCACGTAATAATCTCTTAATCATGACAAACATGCATGCACATAATAATCTCTTTTTTTTTAATGATTGGGCTCCATAAACACATTCTCCTTATTGTGATAGATGTCATTGATGCTTTGGCTTGATAAGAAAAGCTTTTCTTAACACCATTTTTTGGAATTAATGTTATTCCTTCAATTGTGACAAACATGGATGCACGTATTCATCTCTAGTTTTTAATGATTGGGCATTATAAACATATTCTCTTCATTGGGATAGATGACATTGATGATTTTTCTTGAAAGGAAAAGCTTTTCTTTCCACCATTTTTTGGAATCGATATTATTCCATCAGTCATGACAAACATGCATGCGCATAACAATATCTTTTTTTTCATGATTAGGCACCATATACACATCCTCCTCATTGGGATAGATGATATTGATGCTTTGGCTTGATATGAAAAGCTTTTCTTTCCACTATTTTTTTGAATCAATATTATTTCGTCAATCTTGACAAACATACATCCATGCACATAATAATCTTTTTCTTTTCATGATTGGGATTGGGTCGATAACATTGATGCTTTGGCTTGATAAAAAAAGCTTTTCTTTCCACCATTTTTTGGAATCAATGTTATTCCGTCAGTCGTGACAACATGGACACATGTAATAATCTCTTTTTTCTCATGATTGGCCACCATAAGCACATTTTCATCATTGGGATAGATGACATTGATGATTTTGCTTGACAAGAAAAGCTTTACTTTATAGCATTTTTTGGAATCAATGTTATTCCATCAACCGTGACAAACATGGATGCACATATTAATCTCTTTTTTTTTTCATGATTGGGACCCTAAACACGTTCTCCTTATTGGGAAAGATGACATTGATGATTTGGCCTGATAAGAAAAGCTTTTCTTTCCACCATTTTTTGGAATCAATGTTATTCCGTCAATCATGACAAACACGGATACACGTATTAATCTTCCTTTCTCCTTAATTCGGTGCCATAAACACATTCTCCTCATTTGGATAGATGACATTGATGCTTTGGCTTAATAAGAAAGGCTTTTCTTTCCACCATTTTTTAGAATCAATGTTATTCTATTAATTGTGACAAACGTGCATGCACATGATAATCTTTTTTTCTTCTTGATTGGGCACCATAAACACGTTCTCCTTATTGGGAAAAATGATATTAATGCTTTGGCTTGAGAAGAAAAGCTTTTCTTTCCACCTATTTTTGGAATTAATGTTATTCTGTCAATCATGGCAAACATGGATGCACGTATTAATCTCCTTTTTTTCATGATTGGATGCCATAAACACATTTTCCTCACTGGGATAGATGACATTGATGCTTTGGCTTGATAAGAAAAGCTTTTCTTTGTACCATTTTTTGGAATTAATGTTATTCTGTCAATTGTAGCAAACGTGCATGCATATAATAATCTATTTTTTTCATGATTGGGCGCATAAACACATTCTCCTCATTAGGGTAGATGACATTGATGCTTTCACTTGATAAGAAAAGCTTTTCTTTCCACCA
>JBBYHK010316957.1:0-26126 GCA_038382065.1 Adansonia grandidieri | reverse complement strand
GAATCGGCATAAATGCATTATGGAGAGTGTGAAATAGAATTAGGTCACTGTTGGAATTGCATAATGACATTAATTTGAACTAGTGATTATCAAAAGACTAGATTCACAAGAAGCTAAACAAGGTGCATTGGCTTACTTTGAGGAACTTCCAATTTCATCTCTATCGAATTTTAATATCAGAATAGTGGATGTAGTTATGATTCAATGGGTTAGATCCACTTACTTTTTCTTTCGTTGATTTTTAATCTTTACAATAGATTTTATTGGGATAATATAATTCAAAATCAAAATATAAATATATATTTAAGAGACGACTTATCATTATTCATTATAATAAACAAATGTTACAATCTGTTTTGAATATTAGTAGCCGTTGGGTCGAGGCCCAAGCTGCAGCCCAAGTTCTGAGTTGTTATTGTCAAAGTCAGCTTCGTTAATTTGCTTTTATTATTGTTGTTCGAATCTGTTGCTTAGGAATGTTGGAAACCCCTCTCTCTCGAATCTTTTTCTCTTTTTATCCCTCTCTATATTCTGTTCTATCATTTTTTTTCCTATTGTTCTTTGAATCAATTGACAAGTATCAATTTTGGTATTAGAGATAGTGATTCTTGGCCATGACAAAAGGGGTCACTACTCGTCTCCAACGCGAGCTCAGTCAGACACAACATGATGTTCTTAAGATGCAAACAGATATGCAATAGCTCGATCAAAAATTTGTAGATAAGTTTGAGAGCTTTAAATCTGAGATAAAGCTTAAGCTTAATAATTTACTCGATTTTATGACCAGCAAAAGTAAAATGAAGTCTGGCAAAGGAATCGCGCTAGAATCTAGTTCTCAGGAAGGGCAGGAAGTAAAGGTGGTGTCACCACCCAATTAGATTCCAGTTAGGCAGCTCGTAGCTGCTGCTAAGGTTAGTCATGATAAAAATGGATAGACTTCATCATACAAGCTGGAATGCCCAAGGTTTTCCGGCGAAGATTTCAAAGGATGGTTTTTGAAAATGGAACAATACTTTGAGGCAGAGAGAGTTCTTGAATCAGCTCGCATTAGAATATTATTGCTCAAACTGGAGGGAAAAGCACTGCAATGGCACCATTATTATGCAAAGACATAGGGAGGCATGGATCGATTGAGCTAGGTTAAAAACTTACTGAGATGAGAAATTGCTTTGCTTTAGGGGAATTTGAGGATCCGATTGCAGAATTAGTAGCATTGAAATAGTTAGGTACGGTGGACCAATTTCATGAGAAATTTTTAAGTATTTTGAATTTGCTTGATCTTTCTGATTCCTGTGCATTGAGCATCTTCATTAGTAATCTTCGATCTAAAATCTCACAATCTTTGACGTTGTTTAAACCCAAAAACCTCAATGAAGAACTACACCTTTCCAAAGAAATAAAAACCATAGTCAACCCATCTAGTAAGAAGCCTCAACTATTGACCTATAGGAGACAATCCTATATTGATAGTATCTTCCACCACCATTATCCTTTGCCCAAAACTAGTACACTGCCACCTGTACTTCCTACTCCCAAACAACCACAAACCACAACCACCTCAACTAAGAACACCTTAAAACCCCATATACCTAAAAATCAGAGGTCATCCACAAGCACAAATGTTAATCCTACTAGACCGGCATTTACTAAGAAGACGAAAGAAAGGAGGAAGAAAGGACTATGCTATTAGTATGGGGCCAAGTATGTTGTGGGTCATAGATGTTTAAAATCACAATTGTATCAGCTTATCTCAGAAAGTAGCGAATATGAGCCTAAACAGAAAGTGCTTTTGAATTGTGAAGAAATGCTTGAGCTATTGGTACATCAAGGTGAAACCAATGAACTACTCACTATTTCACTCAATGCTATGTTGGGAACCTAAGGTTATTAGAGGATGATGATTTATGGTCGTTTTGGTAAGCAGAAGGTGGTGATTTTAGTCGACTCATGGAGTACTCACAATTTTCTTGACAACTCACTTGTCAAATTGTTAGGATTAACGGTGTGGCAACATAATAGTCTCCAAGTTGCCATCGTCAATGGTGGTAGTATGGTTACTTCTAGGGTCTGTAGACAAGTTGAATGGCAAGTGCAAAGAGCCTAATTCCTTACTAATTTATGGTGTTGCCTTTAACTGGTTGTGATGCAGTCTTGGGTGTACAATGGTTAGCATCCTTAGGATCATACTGTGGGATTTCACAGCACTTACTATGCAGTTCAAGTTTAGATTTGAGTGGCTTAGTCTCTAAGGAATTCAATCAGACCAGGTCTAATTGATGAGTGCTAAGCATGGTTCCAAACTTCTTGCAACTATGTTAATTGGGAATGGACCACGTCCTTGTGCTTACATTATGGCAGCTAGTCCTCGTCTGCAAATTGCAATTTCAAAAAGTACTAATAATAATGTTGCAATTTAGTAGCTATTTGATGATGTATTTATGGAGCCTAGTACACTTCAACCACATAAGGTGCACGATCATAGAATACCACTCAAAGATGAGACTCAGACCATTCGACTAAGGCCATATCGGTATCCTACCATTTAGAAGGACAAACTAGAAAAAATGATCAAACAGATGCTTGACTCTGGCATCATCAGGAATAGTTGCAGTTTTTTTGCCTCGTCAGTAGTAATGGTAAAGAAGAAAAATGGCAGTTGGAGGCTTTGCTTGGACTACAGGCAACTGAACCAGATCACCATCAAGGATAAATTCCTCATTCCATTGGTGGATGAACTCCTTGACCAACTGGTTCATGCAACTTATTTCTTAAAGTTAGATCTTCGATCTGGATATTGCCAGATCAAAATGTTTAACGAAGACATGCATAAGACAACTTTTTGAGCCCATGAGGGTCATTATGAATTCTTAGTCATGCCATTTCGCTTGACCAACGCCCTAGTCACTTCCCAAAGATTGATGAACCAACTTTTCAAGCTTTATCTTAGACATTTGTTCTAGTCTTTTTCGATGACGTCTTGGTTTGCTCTAAGGACTGAGGACTCACTTAAAGCGCCTCAAGGTGGTGTTTGAAGTTCTTCAAAGCAATCGGTTGTTTGCTAAGCTTAGTAAATGTAAGTTCGGTGCTACTGAGGTTGACTATTTTGGTCATGTTATCAGTAAATAGGGCATATCTATCGATGAGAGAAAAATCCAATGTATTACAAAATGGCCTGTATCCAAGTCAATAAAGGAACTAAGAGGCTTTTTGGGTCTTACGGGCTACTATCGCAGGTGCATAAAAAACTATGGTGAGATTGCTAAACCTCTTACAGACTTAGTCAAGAAAGAATGGTGGTTGTGGATGGAGAAGGCAACACAATCTTTTCACCGACTAAAATTAGCTATGACATCTGCCCCTATACTAGTCATGCTTGATTTTACTTTGGAGTTCACCAAAGAGATAGATGCTTCAGGAGTAGGGTTAGGAGCTTTTCTTGCATAGCAAGGCAAACCTGTGGCCTATTTCAGCAAGGCCTTAGGACCCAGGCACTAATCCTTCTCTATCTATGAAAAAGAAATGCTGATAGTGCTTCTCACTGTAAAAAATAGTTTTTATCAGTGGAAAGGCACTTTAAAATTAAGACAGATCACCAAAGCTTGAGATTTCTCTTGGACCAGCAAGTACAACTCTAGCTCAGCAACTCTGGGTCTCTAAGATGCTAGGATATGACTATGAGGTTATCTATCATAAAGGGATTGGTAATATAGTAGCGGGTGTATTTTCTTGGCACCCTAATGCCCCACTAGGACAACTCATGACTATCTCTACTGTGAGCAGTAGTTTAATGGACAGAATTAAAAAATCATAGGAACCTAAGTTGCAGCAACTCATTAATAAGCTTACTCAATCACCTGATCCTTCCTCAAAGTACTCTTGCCATTAAGGCTAGCTGAGAAGAAAAAAGAGAATTGTGGTGTGGAACTAGGCATATTTAAAAAAAATTTGATCTTGTACTTTCACAATAGCCCTATAGGAGGTCACTCTGGAGCTCAAGTTACTATTAATAAGCTTTTTAGCATAATGTACTAGAAGGGTTTGAGAAAAGATGTGAAAAGATTAATGGGGGGATGTTCTCCATGCTAGTAATGCAAATATGATCATGCATGAACTCCGAGTCTTTGGCAACCTCTACCAATACCTGATAGAATTTGGTCAGACATTAGCATGGATTTTATTGAAGGTCTTCCTAAATCAGCTGGCAAAAATGTTATTTTTGTGGTGGTGGATAGCCTTTCTAAGAGTGCCCATTTTATTCCCTTAGCGTATCCCTTCATCTCCATAAATGTAACTTAACTTTTCTTGGATAATGTTTATAAGCTACATGGCTTGCCTAACAGCATTGTTTCCGATCGTGATAAGATCTTTTTAAGTCAATTTTGGCAGGAGCTATTTAAGAAACTTGATACCTCTCTCAAGTTCTCGACTGCTTATCATACACAGACCGACGACCAGTCAGAGGTAGTGAATAAGTGCTTGAAAGGCTATCTTTGTTGTATGACTGGAGAGCAACCTAAAGAATGGGTGCACTGGTTTTCCCTAGCTGAATGGTGGTATAGGAGGTCGTACCACACAACCATTCACTCCACTCCATATGAGGCTATTTATGGTCAACCACCGCATGTGCATTTACCTTATCTAGCAAGTGAATCATTCATTGCTTCTGTGGATCAAAGCCTATAAGTGAGGAAGGCAGCTATAGGAATACTAAAGTTTTATCTTCAGCGAGCATAAAATCGCATGAAAATTCTAGTTGACAAAAAACGCAGTGAACGAGAGTTTGATGTAGGTGCTTGGCTTTATCTTAAACTTCAGCCTTATAGGTAGCACACTTGCGCATCAGGAGAAACATGAAACTTGCACCCAAATACTTTGGGCCATTTCAAGTGATTGAGAAAGTTGACAAAGTTGCCTATAAGCTAGAGTTGCCACTTAGATCCAGAATTCAGCCCATCTTTCATATCTCTCAGCTTAAGCTTCATATTAGCAGTAAACCTTTGAGCCACCATCTACCAATTCTTGCTGATCATGGTACCATAGCTAAAGAGCAAGCTTAAATTCAGGATAGACGCATGGTGAAGAAGGATAACCGGGTAGACACTCAAGTTCTCATTCAATAGACAAACATCTTCCTTGAAGATGCCACTTAGGAAACGCTCTAGGATCTTCAGCAATGTTTCCCTAGCTTCAATCCTTGAGGGCACAGATTACTTCATCAGGGGGGATTGTTACAGTGTTTTGAATATTAGTAGCTATTAGAAGAATTAGGTCAAGGCCCAAGCTGCAGCCCAAGTTTTGAGTTATTATTGTCAAAGTCAATTTCGTTAATTTGTTTTTGTTATTGTCATTCAAATCTATTGCTTGGGAAAATGGCCAGGCAAGCAATAGCCGTATAGGTGGTGTGAGTCTTGCAAAAAAAAAAAAGGAGTATCTAAAATATTATACTAAGAGAAAATTCCTTCTCTCTAAAATCTTCTTCTCCTCTCATCCTTTTCTATATCCTATTCTATCATGTTTTTTCCTATTGTTTTTTTTTTTTGAATCAATTGACAAGTAACAAACTAGAAAAACTACACGCAGACAGATCTCAACTTCGAAACCATTTAGGAATTTAAGATTTTTTCGTTACATATTTATTTTTTTCTTTATATTTTTTTTGTTTCTTTTAATTTTTTTTTTTTACTTTTTTTGCAAATTTTTTTATTTAAGTTTAATTAATCTAACGTGGCATTTTTAGTAATATATCCAATTGAAAAATGGCACTGGGCTAAATGGATCTGATGTAGTATTTTCGATATTTTAGATACTTATTTTGTCCATGTCATCTTTAAATAATATATTTTATTAAATAATTTTTACATAAGAAAAATTATTATATGGACAATATTTCGTATTACCTTAGCAATGAGCTTATCTGATTATTTTACGCCGTATTAGCATTTTTTCCATAGATTTAATCTTAGTTCATCCCTAATCTTTTGAATTTTAACTCATTACTCAACCTGTCTCTCCATCGTCAAACCACCATCCCGCCATTCTTCCTTCTTTTTCTTTTCTCCACCACCACCACACACACACACACACACACTTTCTCTCTCTTTCAAATTTGTCACCATTAAGTGCTTTGAATTTTAATATTTTCTTGGCTTTTAGTGATGATCTTGGGCACAGATCCCCTGAACCGAAATGAGCCATGACCTTTGAGATGATGATGTAGGAACTTTGATTCAATCTAAAAGCTTAGTGATTAATCTATAAGCTTTAGGGTAAAACCAAGGTTGGCACTTGAAATCTCCTTTATAAATATTTCTATACCAAGTTATCATCTTTGAAGTGATAAACCTAGCAAGAAGCACATAAAGAATTACCCAAGAACCACAAAATGAAATATTTGCCTTTGCTCCATCACTTCTTTTTTACCCATTAATTTTTGATGTCATGTAATATATTATAATTATGATTATTATAAAACAATATTTTTCACAAGTCAGCTTTTATTATTTGTAGAAAGATTTCAAAAAAATTTTTAAGAACCATACTAGTATAAATCAAAGGAAATCTTTTGTTTTTGTTTTCTACTTTGCACTTTGTTATAGTTATGGTGACTTTAGAGAACTATATTAATATAAATCAAGGGAAATCAACCTGT
Source organism: Adansonia grandidieri (assembly GCA_038382065.1). Classification (NCBI taxonomy): domain Eukaryota; kingdom Viridiplantae; phylum Streptophyta; class Magnoliopsida; order Malvales; family Malvaceae; genus Adansonia; species Adansonia grandidieri. The sequence goes on along the minus strand of JBBYHK010316957.1, from coordinate 19,477 downwards.
TTTCAATGTATATACACTATATAGTGACAATTCCAACTATCGATGGACCGCTTATCATGCCTACACAACTCAGGCCTTGTTGCAATGCTCTTTTTATCTCCCTGCACTCCTCAAAGGGATTTTTACTATATCTTAGGGTTTAAGGTTAGTAATATCAGCCCATATCAACAGTAATTAAGCCTTAGTAATTTCGGCCAATCAACTAGTTCATGTCTAATTAGGCCTTGCTCACAATAAGGCCATTGACTATCTAGTTAGGTTTTTCGCCAATGTGAGATTTACATGCTAAAGATTTAACTCTAACTTAAACTTTTATCTTGAGTAAAACTATTTTACTTCATGTAAATTAATTAAATAATTATTTAATTTATAAAGAATAATTATTCAGCCCTAGATTAGGACAACCCTAATGACATGTCTACAATTAGACATTATCATTACAAAACATTCTTATCTTTCTTACTATATTTAGACACCTCTAGTTAGATTTCATATGTTGTAATGTGCTTAAATGTAAATTGACATACCAGACTTGGGGAAAATCATCATGGTCATCATTTTAGAGTGGGGTAAGGTTGTCACAGCAAATTGTTTGCCCAACTATTCTCGTATGGCTATTACGGAATAGCTGAAAACTTGGAGTAGCCATTGATCCTTTTGAGCTAGGTGTGATCGGACACCTATTAAAATAGATCTCTTTAAAAATTTTGAAATCATTTTAAAGGGATTGATTGTAAAATCTTTGTTAAAACTAGAAAAATAGGGTTAGGTTCAAGAGTTGGTTTCATGTGGGAACGGATTAGCACTCCCATGACATCCTAGAATAGGTACCTACCAGCCATATTTTATCCAGAGTCTGGTTTTCATCATTTTTGATTTTTCTGCTATTTAGACAATCTTATAAAAAAATTTATTACAACACCAATTGTTCAAAATATCTAGAGTTTTTTCATGTTTTTGAATAAAAATGAAGATATTTAGAAGGATGTTCCTTAAGTCTTAAGTCATTCGTAAGATGAAAGGCTCGAAAACTTTAATCCAAAAATATTGTCTTAGTTTAATAAAATATGATTTAAACACATATCAAGTTAGTTAGCAATATAATCACAAAATAGAGAGCAAATAAATCCAAGCAATCATATAATCAAGAGTTAATCTGACAAATAAGCAAAATAAATAAAAAGGGTCGTTTATGGTATGTGTCTTAAAATATTTCGACTACTTGAGAAAATCACCAAACGAAAGTTGAGACAAGCTTGAATCAAATTGTGGTTGAGGCATAGAAGTTTTGATAGGAAATTGGATAAGGTCTAAAAATAGGAGAGAGAAAAATATACTTTTGAAAGAAGGTTTTAAAAAAGTGATTAGAAAATAAAATAATTGAGAATTAATCAAAAATTTTAATCTAGTGGAAAAAAATCATTTTTTTAAGTATTTGAAAAAATGGTGTAATTAAAATTCAAAGGCATTTTTGAAGGATTTTTATTTAAATCAAAATTTAAAAAATTCATGAGCCTTATAGTGGACCCTTAAGAACCTATGACTCGATACTTTAATTGCTTTCAAATTACCCTAGCATAGTGCAAATGATTATTTTAAGGTATCTGAATAGCTCAAAAAATGGTAGTGTGAAGATTATAAAATATGCACTTTTCGAGAAATAAGGGATAGCTCGCACACATTGGCTTCCTAAATTTATTCCCGACTCAAACGAACTCCAAAAATCACAAATGACATGCCATAGGAAGTTGACTTGATAAAGTTTCATTTAAAAATAGTGAAAAATTCCCAGAAAATCCTTCAAGGTATAAAAATATTTTCCTAATTGGTTCGGGCTGTAGTACATAGGGGATCCATGCAGCGAAATAGAAAAATTCCTTATAGACTCAGTTAGACTCGAAAAATTACATATAGTATACAGTTTGAAAGATAATTCAATGTACCTTGAGGAAACAGTATGCAAAAGTTCATGTAAAATCATGTAAGGGAACAAAATTAGGATGTTATATGACCTACTTGTAAATGGAATGTGTGGGTCAACCTGACATAATAAAGAAAACTTGGTTCGTGGGAGGGCATAATGACTTCTAAATGTTATGAAGCCAATGCCATTGGAAAGCTAAATTAAAAACCTTTGATTCTAAAGCTTAAGGGAATTTATGAAACTCCCACAAAGTACATAATATTATTCAAATAAAACTCATTGTAAATTTGATTGTGACAATAAATAAGGGAGGAAAAATCCATGGGTTTATAAATGCATATGGCATTTCTATTCCTACTTTTTGCAGTTACTTTTTCGAACATTCAAATATCCATATACAGGGGTCTAAAGTGAGGATGAATGACCAAAGGATGAGCCTCCGAGGCCTGCCAAATCCTTAGATTAAAAAGGGATCAAATGTGGAAATTTGGGAATTTGTATTCAAATGCTCATATCTTGGTCGATTTTGATGCATGCATTGTTTTGTGCATTTTTCCTAAGTAGAAAGACATTCCTATGCCATCTTTATGATCCTAGGCCATAAACTAATGACCTATTTCTGTGCCAATCCATTAGTGCTCGAACACTACTTGATTAATGCATAAATAGACTCGGGCATAGGGTATTCGTATGCTTTCTGTGCAACTTTAGTTAATGACTCTACCACCTATCTCGGGGCCAATCCATTAATGCCTAAGTTTTATATAAAGGGCATTCTTATGTCATTTTATGGTCCTAGACAATGACCACCTTTGGGGTCAAGCCCTTGATGACTAAATTGTTGCAAAGGCTCAACACCTAAACTAAGCTTAAAATAAATTTAAGGATAGTTTGAAAATCATTTAATAAAGCCTCAAACCAAAAAGTAACCCATGCATTTTTAACTTTGATATATCCCAAGTTTAATGAGAATGTTGGAAAATAATAGGCCAAGATTAGCTAATTGATTGAACTAATTATTGCCTAATCTTAGGGGTTTTAAAAAACAAACCATATTTTTTCCACTCAAACATACAAACATTCTAACAAACATGTAGTATATGAGCTATCAAATAACAAAAAAGAACATTTGAGAACTAACATAATCTTCATAATCAGCACTTCAAGGAATCATAACCATGCTCTCTTTTATGTTTACATTATTCAAAATCACCATTCAATGTAGCAAACATCATTTCATTATTCAAAGGACTGGGAAAATACTTGAGGCCATAAGAAATTACTATGCTAAATATCGACACCTTATTTTGTCCAGGCCAATCTCTGGCAACCAAGGCATAATCAAAGAGTGATGAAAACAAAAATAGAAACAAAGCTGGGGACGATCATCGCCCGAAGAAAAAGTTTTTTGTGAAGTTCTAAAATGCCTATGGGCCATATTAAAGAAAATGTAAAAAACAAGGCATCAAAGGCCACTTTTCATGGTGTCACCAAGGTTATATACAAATCAATTTCCCATTGTTTGTAACCAAGTTGAGGTAAATCGGGAAGTCACAGGTTCGTACAAGTTATATTAGGGCACAAGTATTGATACAAGGACTTTATGGTGCAAAAAACTTGAATTTTCACATGTAGTATCGATACAAGAAGGTTTGGTATCGATACCTAGCATGTTTGTATTGATAGTACATGTGAAAATTCAAGTTGTTTGCACCGTAAAGTCCTTGTATCAATACTTGTGCCCTAATATAACTTGTACAAACCTGCGTATTATCGATACAAGAAGGTTTGGTATCGATACCCAAGATGTGGTATCGATACTTGGCATGTTTGTATCGATACAGACCTTGGCAGTAGATAAAGTTATGATTTTTGGCAAAACGTATCGATACACAAGCATGAGTATCGATATAGATCCATAAAGTATCAGCACTGGCCTCTAAGTCTCGAGACTAGGAATATTTTTTGCTCTTAGTATCGATACACAATTAATTGTATCGATACTCAGGAGTAAAATATACCTTGTTTATCAATGAAAGATGTTCTGTATCGATACACCAAGGCATTTTTGCTTAGTTCGAGCCATTTTTAGCCTTTGAAACTTGATTTAAACATGTTTTTGCAATAAAGAACTATAATATAACATTGAAAACCTCAACTATGGGTTCATTAACAGATTTTAAACAAATTTTAGAGCTCAAACAACCATTGATAAAGGTCATTTTCACAAGATATATGGTTGGAAGAGGGTGGCAGGCATATCTCTGCTAGAAGGCTGTTGCAGCCTTTCTGCCTCCTTGCTCAACATTGCAGAACCAATAAAAAAAGAGTTAGCTGAGCGTGGTAGCTGGAGATGTCCCATCGGGTAGAAGGGAAAAATCAAAAGTACCCTTGCATTGAGAGAAATGATTAGCCGTAAAAAAAAGAAAAAAGGTGAAGCCATAAAAAAAAAAACTCTCAGAAATCTCAGAAAACTCTTCATCCATTCCTGGAAATTCTATAGCAACTTTAACTTCAAAAACTCACCAAAAGCACTATTCCATTGTCTTTCACTCATAACCAACCTACATTCCCGTAGCTACCCTAAACCACCACTGGAAAACCTTTAAGAACCCAACTTTCCATACATTTTGATCCTTAAAAAGCCTCATCATCAACTATACCACCAAAAGCTACTTCCTTTTATACTTTTCTTGCTAAATAATAGTAAGGAGAAGGAAAAAATTAAGCCTACAGCCATTACTTTGAGAAAAAGGGAAGTTCAAGTTTTTTTGATATATCCCTTCTACCTTGACCTTTGTAGTTTCTATTTTATCATTAACATCATCTTAGTGAACCTTTTTCATGCTTTTTTGGCCACCTTAGGACTCTCATGCATTTTTTGTGGCTCTGGTTGTGGTAGTTTAGGATCTTGATGTTTTTCTTGGTGACTTCATGCTGTTTGGTTAACTAAGCATGCTCCTTTGCATTTTCATCACCATAACAACCTCTGTCCATGTACTTCTTGCTATGTTCCTTCCATATTCATGTCTTCATCTCATGTTTAAAATATGTATATTAACATGATATAAGTATGCTCATGCATTTCCTAGAAGCTTGATAGGCTCCATGAAATAAAAAATCTTTTTAACAAACTCTTTTTAAACATGTGCATCCTAAGCATGTTCATACATCATCTATCATTTCCATGCATTTTTTTGTCATCTTTGCTCGTGCATATATGTCCTCCATATTTTGCATCATTTTTTTGTACTTTGCTTGTGTTGATACTCTTGCTTGAGTGCTAGAAAACCCGATTTCAAAAATATCCCCAAGTTAAGCACATGCTATCTCCCATACATGGAGAATAACATGGGCTTAAGATTATTATGAAGTTGGTTTTTCCAACCTTAGGGGTAAAGCAAGTATTCAGTTCTGGATTCATGGAAGAATGAGTATAAGAGTACTAGTTTTTCAGAAATGAAATGAAGTCTTTTAGTTGAAAAAAGTAAACCCTTGGTCCTAAGCCAACCACCCTCATAGTGGCATGGCCAACGGGTTGTTCTATCATCCCAAACTACTCTGAGATTATGGAATGAACTTGTGACACCCATGTCAATCTCTCATCTTGGTTACAGATGTTTGAACGTCCATGGCTCGAGCTAAACCTGAAGAAAAACCAAAATACTGAACACCTCTCTTGTTTTGTTTTGGCAGCACAATGGCCCAGTCTTGAAAAATATAAAAAAAATAAAAAATGATTTATCCAAAATGTGTTGATACTTTTCCCTTGAAGGGTTTCGAATTACTTTTCCAACGATGTCTCATTTACCTTTAGATCATCTCGGATAAAATAGTTATGATTTTTCAAATCTTCGCTACCCATAACCCCTAGATCCAGCGAGCAGTTTACCATTTAGGCTGTTTCAGCCTAGCAAACAACATTTTTGAATCCTTTGAATATTTTCCCATGGAATTCATGAAATTTTTTTAAAAAAAGGTATTATTCATATTTTAATAATTTCGAATGAATCCAAAATGATTTTTCAAAGTCTATCATACCTTTACATTGTACATGCTACCAGTGCCAAGATAGGTTGAAATTCAAAAATTAATTCTACCTAGAAGGTGATTTTCTAGGATTTTTGCAATGTTTTTACATTAATCCTCATCGAGTTACCTTTCTAATGGCACCTTATTTACCCCTCAAGACCTCCAGATAAGTTCAAAATAAATTTCGAAAGAGAAACAGCATGATGCTATCCTCTATTTCTAACCTGATTTTTGAAACGTTTTTATTGAGGCATTCAAACGCCTTATGATCTACTCAGCTCATTATCGTAACCTGAACCTTTTAGACTCGGACCAAGGCTAAACAAAAATAGGAACATTTTAGCCAAACCTTTAGCTTTTGATTTTTAAAAATTCCCTATTTTCAAGAATATGATCCACTCCTCTTAAAGTTGAAGATTTTTATTTTCGAGATACCCCAACGCCACTTCTCTAAGGGAATATTTTAACCTAGCTTTTACCTTAAAATGACATCAAATTTTCATTTTCGGGGATACTTCAACCCCACTACTCTGAGGAGATACTCCAATCCCGTTTTTATCTCAAAATGACATTAAATTTTCATTTTTAGGGATACTCTTACTCTGCTTTTACCTTAAAATGACATCAAATTTTCACCTTTGGGGATACTTCAACCCTATTTTTCTGAGGGGATAGTCCAACCTCGCTTTTAACTTTGTCGCAATGTACCCCAGGGTGGACTCTCGTGGATCTATGGGTGCGTACGACCTAAAATATTTTTCTAACTTGGAAATCTCTTTTTGATCGAGAATTTTTTTTCGTAATATGATGAGAACGAGAATGTATGAATTCTCAACTTGTGATACAACGAAGGGGACCATAAGACAAATTGCTCATCTTATTGGTCTTGGATGACCATCATGAAATAGCCAACGCATGGAGTCACCACCGATCATTTTGGGCTAGGCATGACCGAATGCCTATTGAAACTATGTTTTTGAGTTATGAAACTCAAAACATCAATCCCGTGGTCTATGTAGTACAAAGATTCATTGTTGGGTTCAGGAGCTGGTTACGCATGATGAGGTAAGAACCCATTCGTGACACCCAAAATCGGTACCTTACTAGCTATGTCTCATGTTGGTTTCAATTCTTTCGATCTTACATCATCACTATTTTGATATAACCTTCTTTTAATGCATGAATCTTATAGAAATATAAATCCAAGTTTTGATGAAAAAGATTTAATCTCATATATGCCTCGAAGAGATAGGGAATATTAAAATTTTCAATAAAATGACCTCTGGATTTTACTTTGAGAATGGAATGTTCCACTTTAGGCACTAGAAAGATACCTACGCGGAACATTACCTTTAATTTTATTTGAAATGATTTGAAAACATGAATGCATATAATCATCACAAAGAAATCACGTTAGTGAGGCAGCAAACGAAGTAACATAACCTGGATCATTCAATGCAATGATAAAGAAAAGGAATGGACTATTGGAATTTACCTTGCAATTGGCATTAATTATTTGGGAATAATCGAATTGATAATTTAAGAATAATCGAATCAACAATTTTTGAGATGCATTTGGATTTCTTGATTGAACGAGATTTGTTTGACACATTCATGGAAGTCCGAGAAGGAAAAAAATTTAATTGTAGTTGAAGGACAGGGTTGGAGTATTCCTTCAGAAAAGATGGGGTTGGAGTATCCCAATGGATGACAAATAATTTTGACAAAGGAAGATTTTTAAATCTTGATAATTTGAAAAACGGGGTTGGAGTATCCCCCTAGATAACAAATCATTTTGACAAAGAAAGATTTTTTAATCTCGATAATTTTGAAAAACAGGATTGGAGGACCCCTCGAAAGGTCGGCGTTGGAGTATCCCTATAAGTGACACGTCTGACACTCTTTAGAGAAGTCGAGTTGGAAAACTTAAATTGACAAAACTTTGTGATTTGGAAAATGAGTGAGCATTTTAACGACTTTTGGCAAAAGAAATTATTATGAACAAGGATGGTAAAGATGTAAAGTGTGTTTGTCCTTGATACGAGCTTATAGGAGGTCAAAGCATGTTCTTGAGGCTGATCGGGATGCTATGATGACATTCGAATGTCTCGAGATGAAGCTCGGGACAATAACTCAATTTTGACCATAACAGAAAATAGGGGATAACATCGCGCTATCCCACTTCCCAAATTTATTCTAAATTGGTTTAAAGGCTTTAGAGGATGGACAAGACACCGTTAGAAAGGTAACTCGATGAGGGTCAATCTAAAAGTATTCCCAATATCCTAAAAAGTCATTTTCTAGGGAAATAAATTTTCAAGTTTGGATTGATTGTGCTGCTGGCAGAGTATATGAGAGACAAGGTGTGAAAATTTAAAAAATCACTATAGACTTATTTAGTATTGAAAAATTGTAAACGATACCTTTCTGAAAAGGGAATTTCATAAATCTTTTAGAAAAATGTTTGAAAAAATTGGAAAAATCATTTAGTGGGTTTGAACGGCCCAACCAGAATACATGCTTGGATTCTAAAGGTTGTAGATAGTTTAGATTTGAAAAATCATAAATCTCTAATTCGGAATGACCTAGGGGTGAATAAGACATCATTTTAAAGATAATTTGACACATTTTGACTAAAAAATATCAAACAATTCATGAAAAATCATTTATGATTTTAAAGTGATTTTTCAATATGCAATAGTTGTGCTGCCAGTAGGGGACAAAGCAAAGTCAAGGATGTTTCTTATTTTCTTTATGTTTACGGGTCCAAACTTGAGTCATTGACATTCAAACGTCAATGATTGAAGGGAAAAAGTGGCATGAGCATCATAAACTCATTTGCACAACCCTAAAATAGTTTGGGACAATGAAATAGCCTGTTGATCATACCATACAAAGTTTTGACTTAAAAATAAGGCACGAACATTTCGAGAACGAGTGCAAGGCCATTTTTGTTTGAAAATCAAAAGATTTGAGCTCGTTCAACCAAGATTCCAGATCTAGAAAACTTAATTTTCCCAAAATTTTTTTTTTGCTAACTTTAAGGAAAATTCTAAGTTCATGCTAGTCCTCATTGGTTGAGGATAACATGCTTGGCTTGGGGAGGTTTTGAAAATCAGTTTTTGATAGCAATCAAACATGCATTTTGACAAGGGTAAGACAACAAACATGCAAGGGGATGGCACATAACATGAATGAGGATGCTAACTTTACCAATGGTCTAAACAAAGAAAGTGTTATGCATTTTGACAAGAAAATGTTATGGATGACAATGATTCATGTAAGCTAATGTATAAATGTGCTTGAAATGTGTTAGGCTAATGATTCACACATGGATTAAGGATAACAAGATGCATTGATATGGCATAAAATGCATGAGCAAGAGTTATCAAACTAATAAGGATGAAATGAGGCATTTTTCACATCAAAGGGGTATTAAGGCATCCAAATCTTAAACTGCCACAACCAAAAGCCATAATAATGCATGATAATCCTAAGAGGGTGATGGAAACATGGAGAGCTCACTAAAATGATGAAGATGCTGAAAAATAGAAAATTAAAGTGATAAAGTGATAAGTTTACCAACAAAACTTCACTTTTTGGCCTAATAATTGGAGTAGTAGAGATGGCTTGAATTTTCCTTTTTCCCTTGTTGTTAGTAAGCAAGAAAAAGAGAGAAATAATGAAGTATTAGTTTTGGCATAGATGAGGATGATTTTTAGAATGTGTAACGGTTGGGAATGAGTGTTTTAGGGCTATTTTTGGGTGGTGAGTGAGGAGCTATGGGATTCTAGTTTTCTTGGTGTAGGAATGTGTTTTGGAAGCTGAAACAAGCTAGAATCTAACCTTTCTTTGCTGAGATATAAGAGGACGATTTATATCAGCATTTTGGAGCCAATTTAGAGGTGTTTTTGGTCATTTCTCAAGGGGGACAAAGTGGTGTAAGCTTGGTGGCTATAGAGTGGCTGTAGGGAGCAACTTGCTGCCAATGTGATGGACATAGGGTGGCTGGTTTAAATGCTAAAATGATTTTCTAGCAAATAGGGTGGCTGATGGTGATCTTAGTCAATAAACTAGGGAGGAGTAGGGTGATCATGTGACATTGACCTTTTTGATCTCATTTAGACTTAAAAAAAATGTTTTGATTAATTCAAAAATCCAAATTCATAATTTGATATGGGTTTTGATCTTTTTTTATGCAAAGAAATGAGTTAAAATCGAGTTTTTGATCAATGGTGGATGAGTCAAAAGTGCTCGGACTGTGGAAAATTAGCTCGGTTGCTAAAAAAATTAGCCCTGACAAAATAAGGTGTCTACAGTGTCCCTTTTTGACTGTTGCTAGGAATTAGGAATGGGGCAAAGACAAATAGACACTATTTTTTTCGGGGTGGAATGATGCTCCCTAGAACACCTACAAAGAAATAAATTAACTTCACTGTGATAAGTGCAGCGTATTAGCAGCGATCCTGAGAGAGGTTTAAGTGAATTTTGTAGGGCTTGCCTCCCTACTAGGGTGTTAAGTTTTCTAAGGTTTGACCCTTTTAGGCAGGTACAGAGTAACGTGGATTTTTGATATGGGTGCCGTCAGCTTGTATGGGCTTTGACTTAAACTTGGGTGCCACTAGCTCGTGTGGGCTTCGATTCCAGTGCCGCCAGCTTGTGCGGGCTTTGACTTAGACTTGGGTGCCACTAGCTTGTGTGGACTTTGACTTAGACTTGGATGCCACCAGTTTGTGTGGGCTTTGAAAAGGTGCCACTGACTTGTGGGCTTTTGGAAAGGGTACCACTGACTTATGGGCTTTGAAAAGGTGCCACTAACTTGTGGGCTTTGAAAAGGGTGCCACCAGGTTGTGGGCTTTTGGAAAGATGCCACTAGCTTGTGGGCTTAAGAAGGTTTGTTGATAGGTGCCTCCTAAATAGTGTCTGGTTTACAAAGCTTAAAGTTCTTACCAGGGACTCCTTGGAGGTTTGGTGAACCTAGCTTGAAGTAACAATACAAAAGTCATGATGTGTGATGGTAATGTGAATGCATGATGTGGAATGCTATCATGATTGCATGATGTAAAGTCTAATATGGGAGATAGCTGTAGTTTTTCTTATACATCATTCAAACTCTCATAGGGATGGCGATTCACCTTTGTTGCAACTATGGATGGGAATTTTCCTAATCCTGCTGGGGATTATAGGTTGTCCCAGCTCCACTAGGGATATGACAAAAATCTATTCTTAAGAATTTCGATTATCACATTTCCTGATTCGGGAGGCTCAATCATTTTCATGACAATTGGAAGGCGTTGTCAACAATTTGGGGACTGTTTGGCTGATTAGGTTGATGTTTCTAGTTTCGATAGGATTCTGATAGAACACATGGGTCGATTTTTGGTTAGCTTAAAATGGTTTTTCTTGAGATATGGCTTGTGAAAGCAAGAAATGGTTTGGTGTATGGTCATGCCGAGCAGGTGTTTGGACCAGAAAAGTGCTTGATCTTGACCATCAGGGCGTGACCAAAGTTCCCTGTGCTCTTTTTTCCTTTTGCTGTAATATCAAGATGTCCTGATGCATATTTCAGTTGATTATCAAACATTATCAGTTAAATAACAAGTGCAATATGAATTGTACAAGGGTTAAAAGAAACAAGGTAATATTCATTTATGACAACAAAGTGATACAACTTAGTATACTATTTAACAAACAAGTGATTCGGTGGTAAGAAGTATGATCTTTTGGGAGGAAGATGCCTCTGACAATCATGACATGGATGTTCCTTAGGTGATTTTCAAGATCTTTTTGAAACAATAAATATGACTAATATGAGCTGATCTTCAAAAGATCTCTAGGATTGCTTTGCATTTTCCTATAGGTACTCTCAGTTTATGCCCTATCAAAATTTATCTTCTCAAGTCACCCTTGCCGATTTTCAACTGTAGTTGGGTTTTTTTTGTTTTGTTTTTTTTTTTTTGTTTTTGCTCTTTTTTTTTGTTGTTTGTTTTTTTTTTTAAGGACGCATTTTCAGGTTTTTGCCCTCTACATGTAATATTTCTTGACAAAATCTGAGTTGACTGGGTTGGGCAAGACATTGCCGTCCATTTCTAACAAGATTAGGGCCTCTCTGAAGAAGGCTTGCTTCACGACATATGGTCCTTCCCAATTAGGGGTCCACTTGCCCAGTGCATCTTTGTGAATTGGGAGGATCTTTTTCAATACGAATTCACTTGGATGAAATTATCGTGGGTGCATTTTTTTGTCGTGGGCTCAAATCATGCGTCTTTGATACATTTGACCATGGCAGATGGCTTTCATGTGTTTTTCCTCGATAAGGTTGAGCTGGTCATATATGTTCCTGACCTATTCAGCTTTTTCAAGTTTGGTTTCCATCATGACTCTGAAAGAAGGGATCTCGACTTCGATAGGCAATATAGCTTCCATCCTATGACAAGAGAAAATAGGGTAGCACCCATAGAAGTGCGAACTGAGGTTTGATAGGCATGAAGTGCAAAGAATAGCTTATCATGCCAGTCTTTGTAAGTCTCGACCATTTTCTCAACTATTCTTTTAATGTTTTTGTTGGCTACCTAGACTGCCCCATTCATCTTTGGGCGATAAGGGACAAAATTATGATGCTGGATCTTGAATTCTGAGTAGATTGTTTGCATCATTTTATTATTTTAGTTGCTTGCATTATCTGTGATAATGTGGTTCAGGAGGCCATATCTGTAGATGATATCCTACTTAACAAACTTATAGACAGTCGATCTAGTGACATTAGCATATGAGGCAGCCTCCATCCATTTAGTGAAATAGTCGATCGCTACCAAAATAAAATGATGCCTATTGGAAGCTTTAGGGGTGATTGGTCCGATCACATCCATTCCCTACATGGAAAAGGGCCATGGGGCCATCATGACGTGAAGTGGTATTGAAGGGACATTGATCTTGTCCGTATGATTTGACACTTATGGCATTTTCGGGCGTAATTGATACAGTCTCTCTCGAGGGTCAACCAGTAATAACCTACTCTCATGATTTGCTTGGCCATCTGATGTCCATTAGCATGTGTGCCACAAATCCTTTCATGAACTTCTTTTAGGATCTTTTTGGCTTCAGGAGTGTCAGCACATCTAAGCAATACTTGATCATGACTCCTTTTTTATAAGGTTTTTCCATTGAGAACAAATCCCATAGCCAGCCTTCTGATAGTCCTTTTATTAGTCTCGGTTGCATGTTTGGAATATTACTGATCCTTGATGTAACGAAGGATGTCATAGTACCATGGTAGGCCATCTTTCTCTTTTTCGACACTATGATAATAAACTAGAGTTGTGTAGATGCTCATATGGATGGGAGCAACATCTGAATCTTGGTTAACTTTAAACATGGATGACAGGTTAGCCAAAGCATCAGCTATTTGGTTCTCTTCTCGAGGTAAGTGTCGAAAACTAATATCATTAAATTCTTTCTTGAGCTCTGCTATCAGCTTGGCATAGCGAGTTTGCTATTCTCCTTTCAATTGGTAGCTGAGTAGGGCCGAATCATTAAACACCCGTAATATCTCGATATTCCTCTCAATGGCTACTTGAAGCCCCATGACACAAGCTTCATATTCTACGATATTATTTGTGCAGTTAAAATTTAGCCTTGTTGTGAATGGATAATGACTCTTATCGGGTGACATCAATATTGTCCCAATTCCATGTCTTAGAGCGTTTGATGCTCCATCAAAATACATATTCTAGGATTGATCTTGGTTAAAAGCGTCTTCATCTTCAGAAATGCATATTAGATCTTCATCTGGGAAGTCAAAATTTAAAGGTTCATAGTCATCTGCCGCTTGACTTGCCAAAAGTTAGCTATCGCACTGCCCTTGATGGCCTTTTGACTGACATAGGCAATGTCATATTCAAAAAGCAAGACTTGCCATCTAGCTAGCCTTTCTGATAGTGCAGGGGCTTTGTATAGATACTTGATAAAATTAAGCCTTGCAATCAACCATGTTGTGTGATACAACATGTACTGCCTGAGTCTCTTAGCTGTCCACACTAAAGCACAGCATAACTTCTCGACTGTAGAGTAATTGCACTCGCAATCCGTGAACTTTTTACTTAAGTAGTAGATTGCTTGTTCTTTCCTTCCTGACTTATCATGTTGCCCTAATACATAACCCCTGGATTTGTCAAAGACCGTCAAGTAAAGAATTAAAGGTTGACTAGGCATCGGTGATACCAACACTGGTGGGCTTGACAAATAATATTTGACTTTATCAAAGGCTTCTTGACATGCCTTATTCCACTCTCTCAGATTTTATTTGCGAAGAAGCAGAAAGATGGGGTCGCATTTATCGGTGAGCTGGGATATGAATCTAGCAATGTAGTTCAATCTCCCCAGAAAGCTTCTCACTTCCTTTTGGGTTTGAGGTGGTGGCATATCTTGAAGGGCTTTAACTTTGTCTGGGTCAACTTCAATCCCTTTTTCAATAACTATTGAGCCTAGAAGCTTACTCGAAGTGACTCTAAAGGTATACTTGGTAGGATTCAATTTGAGTTAAAATTTTCGTAGCTGTTTAAAAAGTTTTTGAAGGTTTGGGACATGCTCATCCTTGTTTGTTGACTCGATAATCATGTCGTCAATGTAGACCTTAATTTCTTTACGTATCATGTCATAGAATAGGGCTACCATGGTCCGTTGATAAGTTGCCCCAGCATTTTTGAGTCTAAAGGGCATGACATTATAGCAAAATGTCCCCCACATGGTTATGAAAGTTGTTTTCTCCATGTCTTCTATCACCATCTTGATCTGGTTGTAGCCTGAAAATCCATCCATGAAAGAGAAAAGAGAATTCTTGGCCGTGCTATCTACCAAAGTGTCGATATGGGGTAGCAGGAGTTATCCTTGAAACTAGCTCAATTCAGATCATGATAATCAATACACATTCGTACTTTACCACCATTCTTTGGGACTGGGACTATATTGGTAACCCATTCTGGATACTTGGCTACTTCGATAAACCCTACATCAAACTGCTTCTTAACTTTCTCTTTAATTTTGAGAAGCATTTTTGGCTTCATCCTTTTTAACTTTTGCCAGATTGGTTTGAATCCAGACTTGATGGGAAGCTTGTAGACCACTATGTCAATATCTAGTCCTGGCATGGCTTGATATGACCAAGCGAATACATCTCGATATTCTTGGAGTAGATCTATCAACTTAGTCCTAGTTGTCAACTTTATTAAGGTTTTAATTTTAACCTATACTCGATCCTTTTGAGTACCTAGATTTATTACTTCTGTTGGGTTTTTATGGGGCATGATCTACTTCTCCTCTTGCTTGACTAATCGTACAAGGTCTGGTGGTACGGAGCTCTCTTTGAAATCTTTTTCAGGATCAACTTTACTAGTGCAAATTGACTGTTTGAAATTGATCTTCAGTAAACCATTAGACACATCCATATCACTGTCGTCAGGAAACCTGAAAGGGTAAAGAAATAAACATACCAAAGGCACACACACAACCAAGGGATTTGGATAAAAATGAAGGCAAAAAAGTAGTAGAGACAAAAAGGTTGAAAAGTGACACACAATATGGAATGATATCTGCAAAAGTCATTTCATTGATAATGTTTGATAAAAAATGCCCCTTACATAGGACACCTATTTGCCTTTGGGGGAGGACAGGTAGGCTTTCATTTCATGATGTTACATGAAAAGGACAGGAAAAGTGCAGGGGCTTCCATTATGACCCCTGTCATCAAAATCAGGTTTTAGTGGAAGGATATGAATTTTATGGCCTGGTATCTTAAAGATAGAGGTTGTTAAATGCTCTGTTTAAGATGACCAAGACATCTTTAGCCTTTTGCTCTTCTAGTTGGCTTGGATCGATTCGTCCTTTTGAATGAAATATTTCATGGAGATATGGGAACATTGTCGACTTCGATTCCCCCTCTTGACCCAATGATCGTGTCATTTCCTAGTTGCAGATCCTCTTTTCTTGTTACTTTCTTGAGTACGCTTTGGCCTTAAATCCTAAGCCTCTTTTGTTGGCTTGAGTGGTGACCTGTAGGGCTCAGGCTATCCCTTGCAGATTCTTGCCAAGCCCTTTTCTAGCATGGGAACCTTTGCCAATGGTCAGTTTTAAACTTGAGTGGGTACTCTTTGACAGGTGGGTTCAACTATTATCAATCCTTTTCCCACAAATGTTGCATTTACGAACTTAAAGGATTGGAAGGATGACTCCGGTGCATCTTTATTAGGCTCTATGTAAATATCCTCTGTGAAAGTAGTGGCGATCATTTTTTCTTCAGCTCCAATGGTGACTACTTTGTCGTCTATCACAAATTTGAGCTTCTGATAGAGAGAGGATGGGACGGCTCCGGTGGAGTGTATCCATGGCCTTCTTAATAGGTAGTTGTAAGAATGATTAATATCCATAACTTAAAAGTCCACTTCATATGTACATGGGCCTATCTAGAGCTGGATTGTGATATTTCCAATTACTCCATGACATGTTCCATCAAAAGCTCGGACTATGGTGTGGCTACTTTTGATGTTAGACTGATCAACAGGAATTTTGCTTAATATAGTCAAAAGCATGACATTAAGGGCCGACCCATTATCTATGAGTACTTTGGGCAAAATGCATCCCTTGCAATGGGTAGTGATATACAGAGCTTTATAACTACGCCTACCTCTCGGTGGGATCTCATCATCAGTGAAGGAGATATAATTATGGGCCATGATGTTATTCACTAACCAATCCAATTTGTCCATGGAGACGTCCGATGGCATATATGCTTTGTTGAACACCTTCAATAATGCATTTCGGTGAGCCTCTGAATTAAGAAGCAGAGTTAGCATAGAAATCTTAGAGGGTTGTTTGCTTAACTGGTCCACAATGCAGTATTCACTGTGCTTGATGAACTTGAGAAACTCCATAGCTCCTCCTTCACTTACTGCTTTCTTGACTTTCTTGGGCTCAAAATTCTTTTCTTGGGCCTAAGTGGTATTGGTGCTTGGAGATGCATCAACCTTCTGTTTTTCTTGAGTTAGGGGAGCATAATACCTACCGCTACAGGTTAGGTGACTAACTCTTGACAGTTCCATTACAAAAGTTAAAAGAGTTAGTTCTCTGATCATCACTACCTCATTCTCGTATTTCTATAGGATAGCTTTGTTGCTCTTAGACGAGAATGGTTTAAGTACTTCCATAACTAACTTTGGTGTACGTGTCAAAGAACTGACCTTGGGACTTGACTTGCCATAAAGAATAAGGGGTCGATTTTCCCATAAAGTGGCTGATGGTTTCATCTCCTATCATATTGATAGATTCAGTAGCAGGTGTGATTCATGATAGAATTCTATCTAGCCTTCATTCATCATTATTTGAACCATGAATCTAAACTCCTGCATGTTTGTAGGGTATGACCTACAACTGTGTGTAAGTCACAAAAGTTGTCGGGATTGTCTTCCAATTTTTCTGTTGCATTAAGCAACCCAACCTAAACCAATGCTTGCCAGGCCAAGAACATTGGCATCCTTACATTCTCTATGCTTGCCTTTGTTTCATATTTGTTCTTAATGTCGATCATATTTGCAGCTGGCTCAGTGTGGTTTGGTAAAGGATTGGTGAAAATAGTTGGTCCCTAGTTCATCCCAAACTACAAGACTTTTAAGTTAATTAGATTTTGCACATTTCATTTGAAAGATATACCGTTCTTAATGTCATGCCCTGCTGCCCCAGCATGGTATTCATAGTGGGCATTAGGGTTGTACCATTGCAGCTATAGTGGCTTCTTTTCTGGGACATAGATTGGGGCCACTAGGTGATTCAGAGCAAGGTTTGGTAAAGCTCCTTATAGGTCATAGGGATATGATCAAAATGTTGTCTTTGTTGATTTGCACCTTGATTGCCAAGTGCATTATTGGTTGCTGGATTGGGACTTTGGTGAACTTGTGGAAGATAGCTTTATGGTGGGTTGAATGGGATTGCAAAGGAAGTGTTGTAGGTTATGGCATTAATTGGCTGATGGGGTATGGTGATAGGGCGAGAATACATCATGCTTGGGTAGTAAAAGTCGGGTATTTGATGTTGTTTTGGTTGAGATGAACTAGCATAACTTATGGCATTGGCCTCTCTTTCATACTTTTTAACAGCAATAGGCTTCTGGCTTGATCTAGACATTTCCCCAACTGACATTCTAGCACTCTTAATGGCTGCGTCAATCATTTCTCCAGAGAGGACTTGGTCTGTAAATTTCTTGGTAGCATTTCCTACGAGCTTCTCATAGTAAGAAGCGCATAAGGTGTGAATGAAAGTGACTATCATTTTCTTTTCTGTAAAGGGAAGCCGGACTAGGGTCATTTCTTCTTTCCACCTTTGGGCATATTGTCTGAAACTTTTAGTGGATTTTTTCTCAAAATTCATTAGGGAAAGTCAATCTGGTACCTAATCTGACACGTACTGGTATTGATTTAGAAAAACCTTAGCAAAGTTGGCCCATGATTGGATTTTCACATTGTCTAGCTTGATATACCACCGAGCTGCCCCAATGAGGCTGTGTTGGAAGCAATGGATGAGGAGCTTTTCATCTTTCTCGTATTCGGCCATCTTTCATAGGTACATTCAGACATGGACAGAAGGGTCGGTGGTTCCATTAAACTTTTTAAACTTTAGGACTTTGAACTTCAGGGGAATGACAAGGTTGGACACCAAAGATAGCGATTGCATGTTAAGAACTCTAAACTTGTCATTCCCCTCGATAACTTGGAGGCATTTTTCCAGTAACTAGAATTTGTTCACTTCTTCCATAGTCATGGTGGACTTTTGACCTTCTATTTTCTCTGGTTCCTCATGGTCAAGGGTTATTGGATCTGCAGATAAGACCCTTGCATTCACCCCTTGAGTGCCGAGAATGAATTAACCTGCCACCATGGGATTAAGGTAGATGACTGGTAAAGCCCGAGCAGGAGTATAGGAGTAGGCTATTGTTTTTATCTAGTTTCCCCTTGGGCGGGTTCCAAATTATTGGCAGGGGGACTTTTAGCGTTGGAAGGATTATTCCTTGTTTCAATAGTGTCGGCTTACCCTTTTTCTTTCATAGAGGCGGTCATTAGCTCCATAAGTTTTGCAATTTGATTTTGCATTTCGTATTGCTGACGAAGCATCTCGTTTTATGATTCCTTAACCATTAGCTCAAGTCGCTCAATACGAGCTTCATGATCACTTTCCATGATTTACTTACGGCATTGTGTGTTGTAGCGATGCGTGATGTAAGGTTTCGTGTTCTTGATTGATCTCAGAATCCTTTGCACTTTCATGGCCCAATTCCCGTATTAGACTTTTATTTAAAAATGTCTTTATTGATGAGCATTTATGATGCAATGACGAGTTAGGATAATGAATGATTGATGCAAGTGTAATGAAAAATGGTGAAATTAAATGCGCATATGCTTTGGAGACAATTGATTCTTGGAACAGCTTTGTCAATAACATCATTCATAGAGTCACAAAAGGGTTTTTCTTTTATGACAT
>JBBYHK010315760.1:0-26212 GCA_038382065.1 Adansonia grandidieri | reverse complement strand
GTTTAAACTTTACCCCTAGAAAAGCCTATCATGAAGAAGAAAGGCTAAAATCCTACTTTGATTGGCACCCAAACAACTAGGGTTTAACACATTTGAACAGTTAAAGAGGCTTTTTAGAGTTAGAATTAGCAAAGAAGCACCACTCATGCTTGCTAATAGACTGTTTACAGCTAAAGCCTTCCAACATGAATCATCCGATTTCACAATCCTCTTATTACCATCATAGGTCATCAGGGCAAGAAGACACCTTATTAGATATGAGAAAGATCCAAAATTGATGGATTATGCCTTTTGAAACACCTTTTTTGCATCATTTCAACACGTATACACATTCTCATGCCTTCTACAAGATTTAACATCTTTTAGGTACCAATCCTTATATAAAAGGTAAATCAGTAAAGAGCGCAAGGTGCAACTTTCTGTTTCCAAAAACCTCAAAAATCTTAGGTAAGTACCTTCGACATCATAAGCTCATTGAAAATCATCTAAGAAAGGTATCTAATCTCAACGCCTTTTCTTTCTTCTCTTGAAAGATTAGGATGTTTTCTTTTCTTATCTTCAAAGAGCAGGATATTTTCATTTCTTGTCCTCAAAGAGTAGGACATTTTCTTTTATTGTCCTCAAAAAGTAGGACTTTTTCTTTCTTTATCCTCAAAAAGTGGGACATTTTCTTTCTTTGTCCTCAAAGAGCAGGATATTTTTTTTCTTGTCTTCAAAGAGCAGGTCTTTTTTTTTTCTTTTTCCTTAAAGAGCAGGACGTTTTCTTTTCTTGTCCTTTTTCTTCTTGTCCTCAAAGAGCAAAATGTTTTCTTTTCTTGTCCTCAAAGAGCAGGGCATTTTTTTTCTTATCCTCAAAGAGTAGTACTTTTTCTTTCTTTATCCTCAAAGAGTAAGACCTCTTTTTTCATTCTAGTCCTCAAAGAGCAGGACACATTTTCTTTTAAGCCTACACAAGCGGGCGCACCCCTTTCTTTTTAGTCCTCAAAGAGCAGGATGTTTTCTTTCTTGTCCTCAAAGAGCATGACCTTTTTTTTCTTGTCCTCAAAGAGCAGGACGTTTTCTTTTCTTATCCTCAAACGGCAAGACTTTTTCTTTTTTTGTCCTCAAAGAGTAGGACATTTTCTTTCATTACAGTCCTCAAAGAGCAGGACACCTTTTCTTTTAAGCCCATACAAGATGGTGGCACCCCTTTTATTTTAGTCCTCAAAGAGCATGACGTTTTTTCTTTTTCTTTTAGGCCCACACAAGTTGGTGGCACCCTTTTCAGTCTATTCCTCAAAGAGTAGGATGGCTTTTCTTTTAAGCCCATGCAAGTTAGTGGCACCCTTTTCATTTTAGTCCTCAAAGAGCAAGACGCCTTTCTTTTTTATAAGCCCACACAAGCTGGTGGCACCCTTTTCATTCTGGTCTTTAAAGAGCAGGACACCTTTTTCTTAAGCCCACATAAGCAGGTGGCACCCCTTTCATTTTAGCCCTCAAAGAGTAGTACATTTTTTTTCTTGTCCTCAAAGAGCATGACCTTTTTCTTTTTGTCCTCAAAGAGCAGGACGTTTTCTTTTTTTATCCTTAAAGATTAGGACCTTTTCTTTCTTTGTCCTTAAAGAGCAAGACCTTTTCTTTCATTCTAGTCCTTAAAGAGCATGATGCCTTTTCTTTTAAGCCTAAACAAGTTGGTGGCACCCCTTTCATTTTAGTCCTCAAAGAGCAGGATGCCTTTTCTTTTAAGCCTATACAAGCTGGTGGCATCTTTTTCATTTTAGTCCTTAAAGAGCAGGATGCCTTTCTTTTTTCTCTTAAGCCTACATAAGCTGGTGGCACCCCTTTCATTTTAGTTCTCAAAGAGTAGGATGCCTTTTCTATTATTTTTAGGCCCACATGAGCTAGTGGCACTTCTTTTCTTTTAGTTATCAAAGAGCAAGACACCTTTTCTTTCCCACCCAAAAAATAGCCTAATACACTGCCTAAACAAAATGATGTCTATCTATCTTTGCCTTGTTCCTAATACTTAGCAACGGCCAAAGAGGGGAAGTTGTAGACACCTTATTTTGTCTGGACTAGTTTTTGGTATCGTAGGAGTTAGGTAAAAGGTGATAAAATCACAAAAAATAGAAATAAAGCTAAGGGACGATCATCAAGCGACGTGTCATCTGACAAAAAATTTTTTTAGGGAAAGTCTAAAATGCCTATGGACCACTTTAAAGAAAAATGAAAAAACGAGGCACCAAAGGTTATTTTCAAGGTGTCATCGTAGTCATTTAGGTGAGTATGTGAGCCAATTTTCCTCTCTTTGTGACCAAGATAAGATAACTCGAGGAACCTCAGGTATGTGCTGGTCATATAGGTGTTTAAACACTGTCATGAGGCTTTCACATTACCAAAATTTTGAATTCCATGTGTAGTATCGATACATGAGGGTTTGGTATCGATACCTAGCATGATTGTATCGATACAAGTCTTGGCAGTACCTAAAGTTATGATTTTTGGTGAAATGTATCAATACACAAGCATGAGAATTGATACAAGTCCATGGACTATTAATACAGGTCTCAAAGTCTCGAGACTAGAAATAATTTGTGCTCTTGGTATTGATATAAGTATCCCTGTATCGATACTCATGGGTAAAATTTACGTTGAGTATCGATACAAAGTGATATGTATTGATACATGCAGGCTATTTTGGCTATTTTGAGCCAACCTTTAGCTTTCGCATTACCCATTCAAAATCTAGTTTAAACACATGTTTTGCATCAAGAATCATCAAACATCGTAACAGGTTTCATCTTTGGGCTCATAATAAGATTTAAATAGGTTTCAAAGCCCAATTTGACGAAGGTCACTTTCATAAAGATAATAGCCTATTGAAGGATAGGTCAGGCTTTTCAGATTTTAAGCAACCGTAGTCTATCAGCAGACCACTTTGCATGGCAAAACCAATAGCAATAGGGGGCAGACTAAGCATGTTACTTGGATGTCTCCTTGTGTAGAAAAAAAAAACCCAATAATGCCCTTCGTTTGTCTCATAAAGTCATTAGCTGAGCATGAAGATAAATAGGGACATAGCTAGCTCAGCAAGGGGACTTCTTCTAAAAAAAAAAACCTTCCTCTAAAAATCTTAAAGCTATTTCTAAAAATTCTCTAGGCATTCTTGCCCCATAAACACTTCCAAAAAATACTATTTCATTAACCTCTATACTCCATTCCCGTAGCTACCCCAAACCACCACTGGAAAACCTTCAAGAACCTAACTTTCCACACATTTTGATCCTTAAAAAGCCTCACCATCAACCATACCACCAAAAAGCTATATCCTTTCATCCTTTGCTTGCTAAATAATAGCAAGGAGAAGGAAGAAATTAAGCCTACAGCCACTACTTTGAGAAAAAGGGAAGTTCAAGTTTTTGGTATATCCCTTCTACCTTGATTTTTATAGTTTTTGTTTTATCACTAACATCATCTTAGTAAACCCTTTTTATGCTTTCATGGCCATCCTCGGACTCCTATGCATTTTTTATGGCTTTGATTGTGGTAGTTTAGGATCTCGATGTTCTTCTTGATGCCTTCATGCTGTTTGGGTTAACTAAGCATGCTGTTTTGCATTTTCATCACCATAATAGCCTTTGTCCATATATTTCTTGCCATGTACTTTCCATATTCATGTCTTTATCTCATGTTTAAATATGCATCTTAACATGATATAAGGATGCTCATGCATTTCCTAGAAGCTTGATAGGCTCCATGAAATAAAAATGCCTTTTTTAGTGAACTCTTTTTAAACATGTTCATCTAATTATGTTCATGCATCTATATATCGTCTCCATGCATTTTTTGTCATCTTTTCTATGAAAAATGTCATCCTTGCTTGTGCATATATGTCCTCCATAGTCTGCATCATTTTGTGATACTTTACGTGTGTTGAGATGCATGCTTAAGTGCTAGAAAACCTAATTTCAAAAATGTCCCCCAAGTTAAGCACATGCTATCTCCCATACATGGAGAATAACATGGGCTTAAGATTTTTATGAAGTTGGCTTTCCAACCTTGGGGGCAAAGCAAGTATTCAGTTCTGGATTCATGGAAGAATAAGTATAAGAGTACTAGTTTTTCAAAAATGAAATGAAGTCTTTTAGTTAAAAAATGTGAACCCTTGGTCCTTAGCCAACCACCTTCATAGTGGCATGGTTAATGAGTTGTTCTACCATCCCAAACTACTCCAAGATTATGGAATGAGAGGGTGACACCCAAGTCAACCTCTCATCTTCGTTAAGGATGTTTGAACATCAATGGCCCAAGCTTAACCCAAAGAAAAACCAAAATACTGAACACTTCCCCTGTTTTGTTCTAGAAGCACAATGGCCTGGTCTTAAAAAATTATTTAAAAAATAAAAAATGATTTATCCAAAATGTGTTGGTATTTTCCCTTGAAAGGGTTTTGAATTATCTTGTCAACAATGTCTCATTTACCTTTAGACCATCTCAGATGAAATAATTACCATTTTTTGAATCTTCGCTATCTGGAACCCTTAAACCTAGTGAGCAGTTTACTATTTGGGCAATTTTGGCCCAGCCAACAACATTTTAAAATCCCTTGAAAACTTTTCCCATGGAATTCTTGAAATTCCCTTTTCGGAAAGGTATTATTCACATTTTAATAATTTCAGATGAATCCAAACTAATTTTTCAAAGTCCATCATACATTTACATTGTACATGCTGCCAGTGTCGAGACAGGTTGAAATTCAAAAATTAATTCCACCTAGAAAATGATTTTCTAGGATTTTTGGAATATTTTTACATTAATCTTCATCGAGTTACCTTTCCAACGGTACATAGTTTACCCCCCAGCACCTTTGAATAAGCTCGAAATAAATTCAGAAAAGGAAATGATGTGACGCTGTCCTTTATTTCTAACCCAATTTTTGAAACATTTGTATCAAGGCATTCGAACGCCTCATGATCTACTTTGCTCATACCCATGATCTAAGCCCTTTAGACTCGGACCGAGGCTAAATAAAAGAGGAACATTTTAGCCAAACTTTTGGCTTCTGATTTTTAAAGATCCCCCTATCAAAAAATGACCCGTTCCTCTTGAACGTCAAAATTTTTCATTTTTGGGATGCTCCAACCCCACTACTCCAAAGGGATACTCCAAACTGTTTTTACCTCAAATCTGATATCAAACTTCCATTTTTGGGGATACTCCAACCCTATTACTCTGAAGGGATACTCTAACCCCAGTTTTACCTTAAAATGACATCGAATTTCTATTTTCGGAGATACTCCAACACCATTACTCTGAGGGGATACTCCAACCCTATTTTTACCTTAAATCCAATACCAAACTTCTATTTTTGGGGATACTCTAACTCCTCTGAGGGGATTCTCCAACCCTGCTTTTCATATTCCTTCTAAAATCCAAGCTTTTCTCCCTCTCGAGTCATTGAAACCTTTTTCTCCTCAAATTTCCACCAAATCTGGCTAAGTCTCAATGTTTTCATCTCAGTTATTCATCAATAATCAAAGACAACTACGAGATACATTTTGATCATCCCCTTTTTTTTTGTATTTTGTGTGTTTATTTTTGTGTGGATTTATTTATTGTTTTTTTTTCTATCTTACTAATATGTTTCCTCTTATAGGGACCTTAAGCATTCATGCTTTAAAATATCATTTTCAAAATCACAAAACAATATCTCATGTTGGTATCTCTCTAGTGCCAGAAATGAAATATTTGATTTTTTTTAAACCCATCCGGAGGTCAGTTTCATCAAAAACCCTTATGTTTCTCATTTCTCCAAGGCGAATAAGTGATAAAATTTTCATTAAAACTTGAACTCGTATCCTTACAAAATTTCATGCATTAGAGGGAATTATATTTAAATAATGATAAAAATAGAACTGAGGAAACCAGATTCAAGTAAGATCAGTTAGATGGTACCAATTTTTGGGCATCATGGGGGAGCTAATCCTTCTTCACACGTAACCAACTCCCAAACCTAAAACAACAAAAATCTGGTATTATTTTAAAATAGGCATCCGATCATGCCTAACTTAAAATGATCGGTGGTGACTCCAAGTTTATGGCCACTTCGTGGTGGCCATCCAAGACTAGTCGGATGAGCGATTCATCCGACAGTCTTTTACTTCTTCATGTTAAACATCAAAATATTTTAAGTCAAGCATGCTTCGGCCTTTTGGATCTTCTGAAGTTCATAAAGGCCAGGCACATGGAATGTCAACATGGAATTTCTCCTAGAATATTAGAAGGGTTCTGCAAATTATTTTAGTAATGAGATATCCTTTTCAAAGTCAAAATTAGGATTTTTATAAATTTTAGAATAAAACCTTCTCCATTCCTTCGGCCCTCCAGCGGGGTGCGAAAGACATTTTGATTTTTCAAACCTTTTGTTTTCCTCTAGTTTTCCGATGGGTTATAAAAAAGAATGATAAAAAACTTCCATGTTACATTGGTCCTCCAGTGGGTTACATAAGGGATTTTGATTTTCAAAAATTTCAAAAACCCAATTTTCCCGACATGAAATGATCAATTGGTTTCACAAAATATTATTTTAGGAATTAAATTAATGCCATATGTTGAAACGGGATAAAAATCAAAATTCAAGTTAACTTGTAATTAATAAGGTACTGATTTTCGAGCATCTTGAGAGGGTTGATTTTTACTGGTGATTGTAACCAACTCCTGGACCCTTCTATATAATCTTTGGTATGATCATAGACCTCAAAGTTTGGTATTCTAGGATTTTGTAACCCTTAAAATACGAACTTTGATAGGTGATCAGTCTCACCTAGCCCAAACAAATTAGTGGTGACTGCAAATAAATAGTTATTTTATAATGACTATTTAGGGTTAAGTTGAGTGAGTGATTTATCTTAACCACTTAGTCTTCGGAGATGAGAAAATATTAATAATGACATGGCCCATAGAAATAAAAGAATATAAAATAGTGATATATCAATAAATACAAGAACGAGGGCCTTTGAAGTTGGACTGGTCATGATTCATATCCAACCACGTTGCAACATGAAACCCATGTTAAAGATATCCAAAGCTGTGACTCTATCATGCCTAGATCCACAAGTGACACCTATCCAACCATACACAAGTTGGTTGCCAAGAGTTGCTTGGCTTGTCAATGATATGTGCTTTTAATGCAAGAAGCACCGATTGGTCTATGCCAATGTTGGCTAATTCCACCACCAAAATTAATCATGAAATTATGCAAGTACAACACCCCAAGCATAAGAGCGAGGAATAAGGAAGTGTTTCTCGTAAGGTTTTGTTGAGTGAGAAAATTGAGAATATATATATATATATATATATATATGAATGTTGATCAAGCAATATATAGAACTATGTCTTACAACAATAATATTGACATTAGCTATGTTTTTGAGAATTTATTTTCAAATATTTATTTTATAATAAGGATGGATTGACTAAAAAAATCCCATTATAAGTGAAATAACTTCATATTTGAAGACAATCAATTCTGACATTAAAATTTTTTATTTTGAATTTGAATTAGTCAAATTAGAAGTATTCATGAGTTGAATTATAGTTTGAAAATTTTTTAAATTCTTTATCTAAGCTCAAATTTGACCTAGCCAATCAGCTCAAATTATTGTTAAAACATATTAAAATATTATATTTATATTAATATTTATATGTTTTTATAATATATTTAAATAAAAATATTTTTATTTGTTAAACATAGTTTTGATTAACTCAAATCAAAAAATTTTATATCAAGACCAAGCTCACTTTGGGTCAGACCTGTCGGGTTTGACGGACTATTCAATCTTTGAACAAGCGTAAAAGGCATTTTTGGAGTTCCCCACTTAGCCTATGAGTTTAACTTGATTGAATGCAATTAGGCACGATTTTCTAAGCTTAAAACTGATTTGGACTGACATGATTAATTTATTTTATTCATAAATATTATATTATGTTCGATTTTAATTTTAAAAAATATTTTAAATTATTAATGTAAAAAATAGTTTTATTATTTTAATGATAAAATAAAATGTAAAATTGAGCCGGCCGAGGAGAACAAGGGCTTTAACTTTAAAAAATAGTTTAAATTATAATATAAAATATTTTAATGATAAAATAAAACATAAATGAGCCGGTCGAGTAGAACACAAGCTTAACTTTTAAAAACAGAAGCCACCTCTCCAAGAGAAATTCATTGATGAGGAAAATTCTCCAATTGATTCAGTGGTGTATGTGTATATAAGTGCTTCCAATTTCCATGGTCCAAAAATCCAGACTGACAGAAAGCTAGGCATGCAATCTTAATTTTTTTTGTCTTGTGAGGAAAATTAATTAGTTTTCATTAGCAATGAACATGCCTTTCTTATGACCTTTATGGATTTAGCAACAAATTAAAGAATCAGAGGCTGTTTCTTTATTAGGGTTTAGGGGATGACCTTTCAGGATATCCTTTTTAAGGTTATTTCTGTTAGCCTTAAAGAAAAATAAAGCTAATTTTACAGTAAAAAAATGAGGAATCAACATCCAGATTCCAGTTGAAATACAAAGTTAAAGAATTCATCCAATTTGGAATGTTGAGTTTTGAACGAAAAAAGGTCAAGTTATTGTAGGAACTTGATAACTAACCTTTTACTTAAAAGCAATGAAGTGTTAAGGCGTAATGAAGTGATTATGAAGATAATCTTTTGGCCTTGTAAATAGGGTTCAAAAGAATGATTAGGATCTGACTGGATTCCCTAGAAGCATTAACACCATTAGGAAAATGAAGTTGTTAGCTCAAGGAAAGGATTGAACCAAGAGGGGCATGAATTTGTTCTTACAAAAACTTGATAAATTTGAAGTAAACTAAAAATAAAAATAGTTTGAGGGTAAGAAAAACAAACACTCAATGTATGGAGGTTTGTTCCTTGAACTTGGCACCTACGTCCTCTCTTCTTGATATTTTCTTACCAAGGTGATTCCCACAATTCACTAAACAAATTGTTACCTTTAAGGCTAAGGTATAACCTTACACCACTATATTTTAAGGCTTAGATAGAACCTTTCAATCCCTTTAAGAATTCTACCCCAAATTCTTAAATATTTTCACTCACTTTCACACAACCCCCTTTGTGATTTGAATGAAGCATTTTGCAAATAGATTGAACCTCTAGTAGGTAGATGTTTGCTAGAATTTAAGTACAAGGTGAATAAGATACAAATGAACTTGGAAGAGTATAAATTTAATGCTAGTAAAAATGAAGAATTTTAAAGATCTTTAGGTTTTTATTGTTGAATGCTTCAATGATTTTTGTATCTCTGCATCTTCAGCTATTGGGAACCTCTATTTATAGCTTGAAATTAATTCATAGATGTTGGGCATTTAATGTGATAGTTGGAGAGCCATTGTAGCCTTTATAAATGCTTGTTTTCGTTCAGACCCATGCTATAGTATCAATACCAATAGTATCAATATAGGAATAAAAAAAGTGACCGTTACAGCTTGTTGTATCAATGCAGGGAACTGAGTATCAATACCAAGCAAGCTATATCGATATAAACACACTTGTATCGATACATTTGAGGGTTTTAGCCAAACCTTGGTTACTGCCAAACCTTGTATCGATACACATAGGGTGAGTATCGATACCAAGTAGGCTGTATTGATATAAACAAACTTGTATCGATACATTTAAGGGTTCTAGCCAAACCTTGGTTGCTGCCAAGCCTTGTATCAATACACATAGGGTAAGTATCAATACCAAGTAGGCTGTATCGATACAGACACACTTGTATCAATACATTTGAGGGTTTTAAACATAGTATCGATACATTTGTTCTTTATATTGATATATACCTTAAAAATCCTTTGTAAAATGATTTTTTTTACTTGATATTAACTCAAACATATCTAAAAAATATTCTAGGTATAAGTATATATTTTGCAACATATATTTTTTATAAAATACAAATTTAGTACTTTTCAAAATGTTTTTCAATTTTAACACAAATAACAAGTTAAGTATAAATTAATTTAGCTTAAGTTGTTTGTTATATCAAAACTGAATTCAAAGTTACAATCTCCCCTTTTTTTATAGAACAAAACTTAAGATAAATTTGCTTGTTGTTGAGAAAAACAACTCCCCTTCAATAATGCAATGGTTTTCAAAAGTTTTAATTTGGGTAAATCGAGTCCTTTAAAGCTACAACATTTCAAATCGATAATATTTCCCAAGATTAAAAAATCAAGCTAATGTTCAATATCAACATGTTATTTGGGTTCCAACATGACAATATAATCGTGATCAAGTGCATAATAAATTCATGGAAGACATATATAGCAACACATTGCAAATTTATGGCATTTCTCCCCTTTTTTGTTGTATCAAAACACAATTCAAAGATGAGTAATTCAAAGCAATGGAGGAAATGCAATCATAGTAAGCACAAGCAAAGATGGATTTATTAACAATAAGATGTTAAATATATAAACAAAAGATGTTAAAAGGAATGCAAAGAGTTTGAGAATCATAAAGTCCTAAAAACATAAGAGATATCCTAAAGCAAGCCTAATTAGACTAAGCATTATCGGTCGAAGAACCTTGACAAATAGAGAAATAGGTGGAAGGGCACAAGGAAAAACAGTCGAAAAAGCATGAAATTGCTTCTTCAAAGCTCGATGACTATGCTTGAGAGTAAAAAAATGAGCATCGATAGTGTCAAAGAGATGATCCCATGAATCGAATCGTCCCCCCCATGTATCAAGATGGCCTATAATAGAAGCGTACAGTGTGAATGTCCATGGACGCGGATGACGAGGTAGCAAAAGCCAAAGGTGGAGGAGGCTCATCATGCTCCATATCATCATCATGATCATCAAGAGCAGAAACATCCAGTTGCTCAAGCGGTGTTTATCGACAAGCCTTAGGAACAACGTCAGTGCCTTGAATTTCGTACCCAGTGAACCCCATGGATTTGTGACCAATATAATAGTAAGTGGTTACCATAATCCCAGGGTCGCACGAAAGATCAAGACCTTGAGTGTCAAAGTAGTAACTCAAGGCCATGTCATAGAGGAGGCTATGACAACCATGAATGTAAAGAACAAGGTCCGCGAAAATGAAACGGGCTAAGTTTGGACAATTCCCGGTTTAAATCATATGAAGCCACCAATAGTCTGTGTCACTAATCAAGTTATGTTTGGTGTCATATGGATAGAGCACATGTGAGATGATAAGATAGAGTAAGTGATCAACCGAAGGAAAGAGCATGGCTTTGTTGCTCAGGGTGCGGAAGACCATAGGAGTCAAACCTGCATGGATTACACCTTCATTCAAGAAATTAAAGGCAGACGCAAGAGAAGCTGGGTTAACAATGAGATCTTATCCTAAAAGATAGGATCGAATAGAAATGACATGATCGTGCCCATTAATGATAATGGAGGCATTGCTAAAAAATGCATGGACAAGATTCTTGTGAGCTAAAACATTTATAGAAAAATATTTCATCCATCCGAAGGTTTAAAAAATCTAAAAGTAAGGATAACTAATGGACTAAAGAAAGAGGAAGTTCATGACTCGACATTATTGGATAGGCACACGGGCATAGATGGTGGTGAACCGCTCATGAGCCCATGCATCACGGAAGCATAGGTCAAAGAATGATTATGTTTAGGTTAAAAGTGTTTGACAAGCAGTAGAGGTTAAAACACGAGTGATAGGTCCTTGATGATGGGCAGTTTGTGGAGCCATGGTAGTGTTTAAAAGTGGTTAAGGACTTTTATAGAGCAGGTGGTGGCACGATAGAATTGGATGGTGATTTGGACAAGTAAGAGAGCAGATTGAAGTTATTATGTGATGTGATTGAGTGGGTTTCGGATGAGGTGGGATTGGGTTTCAATGAGGTTTATCAATTATGGTCAGAGAATAGGTCGAGCAGGTGAAATAGGTAAAGTGCTAAAGACAAGCTGGTTGCGGAAAATGGTCGAGCACGTGGTGGGCGATAAGTTTTGGTGGCAATTTGGTGTAGTGTAGGGAGTAAATCCATAACCAATCGCAAGAACAGAGTGGGGCATGACTTCAGAATAAAAAAAATTCAAAATTTGTAAAGAAATTTAAACAAAGTTGATGGAATTCAAAAGAAAAATGGTAAGGGTTAAGGTGAGGGAGGGTTTCAAATTGTTGATGTTTTGGATGATAATAGGTTGATTTTCAAATGGGTTTAGTGAAATGTGATGAAGTTAATCGGTTTATGGGTCAAGGATTATGAGAAAAGTGTGAGGAATTAAGTTTTGATGATTGAAGGTTGAGTAAGGGAGATGATGCTAGGGATGAGGAGGAAAGTGCTTGATACAATGAGCTTTCTGTGCACAAGGAGTCCTAAATTAATAGTGAGTATCGATACAGAAGAGGCAATATCGATACAAAGAACATTGTTAGGTTTTGTATCGATACAAGGAACTAGGTCTTGAGACTTAAAACAAAGTGATTTGTATCGATACAGGTTGGGGAGTATCACTATAGTGTATCGATACTTAGAGTCAGGTATCGATACAAAGAACAAGTATGGGTTTGTATCGATACAATGAAAACTGGTCTCGATACAGGGAAGAAAAATATGCTATTATCGATGCGTATGGCCTAGTATTGGGTTATTTCCATTAAGATGGCATCAAATTAGGCATATTTTTGACCCAATTGTTCTTTGAAAAACATTTAAAAATACAACTTGAACAAAAATTTTCACATCAAAATCATTTAGCATGGACAATTCAAAATTTAATCAAGAGATAACAAAATTATTCAAAAATTCATATAAGTGCATAGCATTAAACAAGTACGTATGTTAAGCTAGCTTTTCAAACTAAGCATGATGCAAACAATATTGAGGTAAGGTATTAGGAGTTTATTAAATTATGAATTTAGGGTGCATTCATTAAGTCAATTTCTTTTCTAATTATGCAAAATCTATCCTTATCAAGTGGTTTAGTGAAAATATCAGCTAGTTGATGCAAGGTATCAATGAATTCAAGCACTATATCACTTTTTGCACATGATCTCTAATGAAGTGATGTCTAATTTCTATGTGCTTGGTTCTAGAATGTTGAATTGGATTTTTGGTGAGACAAATGGCACTCGTATTGTAACATTTAATTGGAATATGATCCATGGTAATGCCAAAATCCTCCATTTGTTCTTTTATCCATAAAATTTGGGCATAAAAACTTCCCGTGGATATGTATTCTGCTTCAGTTATGCATAAAGCAACAATATTTTATTTCTTGGAGAACCATGATATGAGCATTTTTCCAAGAAATTGACAAGAACTGAAAGTGCTTTTCCTATCAAATTTACATCCACCAAAATCTGCATCCGAATAAGCAAGTAAGACAAGAGAATTTCTTTAGGATACCATAAGCCTAGATTGGGAGTGTCTCTAATGTATCTCAAGATTCTTTTCAAGGCAACTAGATTTGACTCCCTCGGTGATGATTGGTATCTAGCACATAGGCATATACTAAACATTATGTTGGGTCTACTTGCGGTAAGATATAGCAATGAACCTATCAAAGACCTTTAAAGTTTAGAGTCAACAATTTTACCTCTTTCATCCATTTCAAGCTTTGTTGAAGTACTCATAGGTGTGGAACAAGGCTTTGCTTCATCCATTTTAAACCTTTTGAGTAATTCCTTAGTGTACTTTGCTTAATTAATGAAGATGCCATCTTTTGTTTGTTTAATTTGTAGTCCCAAGAAAAATGTTAATTCTCCCATCATGCTCATCTTGAACTTACCTTGCATTAACTTAGAAAATTCTTAACAAAGAGATTCATTAATAGCACCAAAGATAATGTCATCATTATAAATTTGAATCATTAAAATGTCCTTATTTTTTACTTTTATAAAAAGAGTTTTGTCAACATTGCCTCTATGAAAACCTTTTTCAATTAAAATTTTCAGAGCCTCTCATACCATGCCCTAGGTGCTTGCTATAGTCAATACAAAGCTTTTGAAAGTTTAAAGACATGATCAGGAAAATGATGATTTTTAAAACCAGGAGGTTGCTCAACATGAACTTCCTCATTAATGAAACCATTTAAAAAGGTACTTTTGACATCCATTTGACACAACTTAAAATTGTTAAAGATGCAAAGGCTAGAAGTATGCTAATGGTCTCTAGTCTAGCAACAAGGGCACAAGTTTCATCATAATCAATTCCTTCTTCTTGACTATATCCTTTAGCTACTAATCTAGCCTTATTTCTAACTATTGTTCCATTCTCATCAAGTTTGTTCCTAAAAACCCATTTAGTACCTACGAAGCGATAATTACTAGGTCTCTCCATTAAATTCCAAACTTTGCTTTTTTCAAATTGTTTTAACTCTCTTGCATAGTCATGATCCAACTATCATCTTTTAGAGCCTCATCTAAATTCTTTGGTTCAATTTGTGAAAAAAAAAAACTACACAATTGCAAGTATTTCTAAGAGATGATCTAGTTCTTACCCCTTGCTTAGGATCACCAATTATCTTACCTTCTTTAACATAAGTCAACTTTCTAGGATGATTTATTTCCCTTTCTACTTGAGTTGGCTCATGTAGTTCTTCCTCTTTTTGAGCTTTTTGATTTTGTATTGCTTGTCCTTGCTTCTTACATGATGCTTGTTCTTGGTAAATCTCTACATCATTATTATCAAGAGACATATTTCTTAAGGTTGAGTTAGCTTCATTAAATATAACATGTATTGACTCTTCAACAAACAAAGTTCTCTTATTAAACACTCTATAAGCTTCAAAATTTGTTGAATAACCAAGATAATTTTCGTCATCACTTTTTGCATCAAATTTACTAAGATTATCCTCTCCATTATTTAGTACAAAACATCTGCATCAAAAGGATGAAAATACCTAATGTTAGGTTTTCTTCCTTTAAAAAGTTCATTGGAGTTTTCCTTAGGATTGGCCTAGCCATAGCTCTATTTATAATGTAGCAAGAAGTGTTAATGGCTTCTGCCCAAAAATATCTTGGTAAATTGTTTTCACAAAGCATGGTTCTAGCCATTTCTTGCAAGGTTCTATTTTTTCTTTCCACAACTCCATTTTTTTGAGGAGTTCTAAGTGCCGATCACTTCTTACACTTGAAGTAGAAGAACCTTTTTCATTTTGGATAATTTTGTAAAAAGTAATAAATTTTTCTAAGGCTTCATCTTTAAAGCTTAAGAAGAGAACCCAAGTAAACCTAGAGTAATCATCTATAATAACAAATCCATATTGTTTACCTCCTAAACTTAATGTCTTAGTAGGACCAAAAAGATCAATATGAATAAGTTATAATACTCTAGTAGTTGAAACAATATTAATTGGTTTGACTGAAGCTCTTCTATGTTTCCCTTAAACACATGCATCACATATTCTATCATTATCAAATTTCATTTTTGGCAATCCAACAACAAGGTCTTTTCTAGATAGTTTAGAAATTACATTCATACTACCATGTATTAATCTTCTATGCGACAACCAAGGCAAGTCATCATTATTAGCAATGAAATAAACATTTTGAGAAGATAAGTCATCTAGATGCACAACATAAACTTTTCCTTCTCTATGTCCTATAAAAACAATTTGATTTGTCTTAACATCAATGACTTGACAATTCATTGGTTCAAAAATAACTTTCATGCCTTTATCACACAATTGACTAATACTAAGGAGATTATGTTTAAGACCTTTGACAAATAGAACATTTTCAATGTTGGATGAAGAGTTGTTACCTATGGTTCCAATACCTTTAATTTGTCCTTTTGAATTATCACCAAAGGTAACACTTCCTCCATCCTTAGGCCTTAGCTCCATGAATTGATTTTCATCACCGGTTATGTGTCTTAAGCATCCACTATCAAGGCACCAAGAATTCTTCTTCGTTGAATTTGCCTTGAAGCAATGCTCTTCCTCCTACAACCACAAAGTTATGTTTTCTTTTTAAGTACCCAAATTTTCTTGGGCCCTTGAGTATTAGTGTTCATAATTTTTATGCCTTTTGGAATACATTTTAATTTGGTAGCTTCATCTTGACCCTTAGGGACCTATACTCTCCTAATAAGCTTGCCTCAATAAGTAATAGTTTTTAAGGAACACATGTGGAATGTGTGACCACATTTATGGCAATGAGTATTTATGCTAGATACATTGTTATAAAGAAATTCTTGAAGTAAGTTTCTTTTTCAATTCTATTATAGCCCAAACCGTCTTTATCAAAGAATGTTCTTTGTGTTTCTAGCATGATATTTAATTTTTGTTGTGCCATATAAAATCTTGTAAATGAGTTATGTAAGTTTGTGTTTTTCTTGGTTAGATCATCGATATTGACTTGTAACTCATCTACTTTCTTCTTAAGATCATCATTTGTCATGCTTAAAGTTTCATTTTCTTCCTTAAGTTTAGAAATTATTTTCTTGTATTTTAAATACATGACTTTGAATTCTAATGGTAATTCATCAAATGCATCTTGTAATTCATCAAATGAGTAAGTATTAGCATTAGAAGATACCTTGGGCTCATCATGAGCCATGAGACATAGGTTGGGCACCTTCTCATCACCATTATTGGATGTGTCACTATCACTCCATGTGGCTACCATAGCCTTCTTCTTTTGCTTCTTCGGGTTTGATTTCTTCCACATTGGATATTCAAATTTAATGTGTCCCAGCTTCTTACACTCATACCAAATGATTTCTTTTTTTTTTCTTTTTTTCTTGAGTCTCATTTCGTCATTTCTTTTCTAAAAGGTCTTCTTACTTTGTTCATTCTCATGAATTCATTGAATCTTTTTGCTAACATGGCCATTTCTTCATTTGTATTAACCTTTTCATCATCATCATCATCACTAGGTGTAGTTATTTTAAAGGCAACACTTGACTTCTTTGGTGGCTCTTGTTTATGCTTGATCTTCATCTTATAGGTTAGAAGAGAACTTATGAGTTCATCCAAGGAGAGCGTGTTGGGATCTTTGGATTCTTCAATTGCTGTCATTTTTGCTTTTCAAGACTTAGGAAGACTATTGAGTAGCTTCTTCACTATCGCTTCATTTGGATAGGTATTTCCAAGTGTTTTTAACCCATTGATAACGTCCGTAAACCTATTCGACATTTCTTTAATGGTTTCATCTGCCTTCATCTTGAACAATTCAGAGTCAAGTGTAAGCATGCTTATTTTGGATTCTTTGACTTGATTTGTTCCTTCATATGTTGTTGCTAACTTGTCCCACACTTGCTTGGTATTATCACATAGTGAAACTCTATTTACTCACTTGGACCAACAGCACAAAATAGTGTGTGCATGGCCTTGGCATTTAATTGTGCCATTTTGGTGTCTTGTTCATCCCATTCTTCTTCTTCTTCCTTTGGCACAGCACAATCTCCAACTCTCTTCTTAGGGATGAGTGGTCCATTAATGATGATCTTTCATACTTCATAGTCGTTTGCTTAGATAAAGAGCCTCATCCTTGTCTTCCAATATGAGTAGTTGTCACCATTGAAGAGTGGAGGTCTCATGATGGAATGTCCTTCAAGTCCTATAGCATTTGCATTTGTCTTAAATGCCATGAGACAAACTTCATCTTGGCATTTCAACTCTTATGGGCTTTTTGAGACTTTAAGCACCAAGTTTGCATTCTCTATTTTTGAGCTTTCAAGGATATTTTCTCAAGGTTGTGAGACCTATAATAGAGACCAAAGCTCTAATGCCAATTGTTAGCTCAAGGAAAGGATTGAACCAAGAGAAGGGTGAATTGGTTCTTAGAAAAACTTGATAAATTTGAAGTAAACTGAAAATAAAAATAGGTTAAGGGTAAGAAAAACAAACACTCAATGTATAGAGGTTCAGTCCTTGAACTTGGCACCTACATCCTCTCTTCTTGGTATTTTCTTACCAAGGTGATTCCCACAATTCACTAAACAAATTGTTACCTTTAAAGCTAGGGTATAACCTCACACTACTATCTTTTAAGGCTTAGATAGAACCTTTCAATCTCTTTGATAATTCTACTCCAAATTTTCAAATATTTTCACTCACTTTCACATAACACCTTTTATGATTTGAATAAAGTATTTTGCAACAGATTGAACCTCTAGTAGGTAGATGTTTACTAAAATTTAAGTACAAGGTAAATGAGATATAAATAGACTTGGAAGAGTATACATTTAATGCAAGTAAAAATGAAGAATTTTAAAGATCTTTGAGCTTTTGTTGTTGAATGCTTCAATGATTTTTGTATCTCTGCATCTTTAGCTATTGGAAACCTCTATTTATAGCTTGAAATTGATTCATAAACGTTGGGCATTTAATGTGGTGGTTGGAGCCCCATTGTAGCCTTCATAAATGCTTGTTTCCATTCATACCCGTGCTATAATGTTGATACAATACCAATAGTATCGATACAAGAATAAAAAAAGTGACTGTTCCAGCTTGTTGTATCGATACAGGGAACTGAATATCAATACCAAGCAAGCTGTATCAATACAGACACACTTGTATCAATACATTTGAGGGTTTCAGCCAAACCTTGGTTACTGTCAATCCTTTTATCGACACACATGGGGTGAGTATCAATACCAAGCAGGCTATATCAATACAGACATACTTGTATCGATACAATTGAGGGTTTCAGCCAAACCTTCATTATTGTCAAGCCTTGTATCGATACACATGGGGTGAGTATCAATACCAAGTAGGCTATATCAATACAGACACACTTGTATCGATACATTTGAGGGTTTTAAGCATAGTATCGATACATTTGTTCTTTGTATCGATACATACCTTTAAAATCCTTTGTAAAATAATTTTTCTTGATTTGATATTAACTCAAACATATCTCAAAAATATTCTACGTATAAGTATAATTGGAGCATATATTTTTGATAAAAGGCAAACTTAGTACTTTTCAAAATGTTTTTCAATTTTAACACAAATACCAAGTTGAGTATAAATTAATTTAGCTTAAGTTATTTGTTATATCAAAACCGAATTCAAAGTTAACAGAAGTGTTTGCAAAAGCAAATCTTTTTGGTTACCTTTTGAGTGCTGTAACTATGGTTTTGTAAACCAACAATGAATAAATTAGAGAGTTTTGCTTGATGAAACAATAGTTTTGAATCATGACTTGTTTTCCTCGAATTCTTGCCCCTATAATATCTCTATGTTTAATACTCAGCCATTTGCTTGGCACCTAATTTGTTCCATCAAATACTACCCATCCATCCATCCATCCATTCATTCATTTATTCATTATTAATTCATATATTAGTTTTTCACTTATTAATGTCCATACCATTCATTTACCGTTCATTTATTCATTAACTAATGTCTTAATTTTCCATTCATTAATGTCGACATAGGATCAATAATAAAGATTAATAGTGGCTAGACACATACATACTCATGCAAATTGATTTTAAGTTCTTTTTTTCATTTTAAGGTGAAATAATACAAATTGCTAAATGGAAGATATCATACAATGGGAAAAAATACAACACAACTTGCAAGTTCGATGGAGCTAATCAAGATAAGTGAGTTAGTTAGCCAACATGTAGAAAGTACTATCGATACTCTTATTGAGACATCCAAGGGGGTGAAGCTAAAAGACTATCAGCTAATTTCCAAGATGCACGACCGATAGATAACTAGAATGTACAGAAAAATATGCCCACAGCTGATCCACCACCAACTGTTAATATTAATCCTGATATCCTTGCACATTGGGTGGATACGAAGATTATCATTGCACAAAAGGAATTGGTAGTTCCTAACTTGGATTAAAAAGAAAGACATAGTGGAAAGGCAAAGAGCTGGCTA
This sequence comes from Adansonia grandidieri, assembly GCA_038382065.1. Lineage (NCBI taxonomy): Eukaryota > Viridiplantae > Streptophyta > Magnoliopsida > Malvales > Malvaceae > Adansonia > Adansonia grandidieri. Next base: position 6,372 of record JBBYHK010315760.1, on the reverse strand, counting down.
AAGCAAAAATTGAAAAAAAGAAGTTATAACTTATGGAAAGAAAGCTCAAGGCCATAGAAAGGGCTAAGCCCTATAATTGGTTTTGATATTGATAACCTTGGTCCAATGCCAGATCTGATTATTTCACCAAAGTTTAAAATTCCAAAATTCAAAAAGTATGGCAGGTTCACTTACCCTAAGGCACTTTAATGACATATTGCCATAAAATAGCCGGATATACCAAAGATGAAAAATTGCTTGTCCATATTTTCTCCAAAGGCTTGAATAAGGCAGCTCTGGAATAGTACTTCCATTTAAAAAAAGGCCAGATGCGTACATGGAGGGATTTGACTCAAGCATTTTTGCAACAATATGAGCACATTTGGAAGTGGCCCTGGATCAAGGAACCCTCCAAAATATGAAAAAAAATCCTAATGAAAGCTGCAGAGAATACACCTATAGATGGAAAGATATAGCCTTGTGTGTCCAAACTCCTCTCATTAATAGAGAACTCTATGCCTACTTCGTGTATACTTTGCCACCTCCATATTACGGCAAATTGGTCGAAAATATATTCCATGAGTTTATAGATATTTTGTTTACATTAGAAAGAGTTGAATATGGCAGAAAAATTGGAAAGATCATGGACACTAGCTAGGTGGCATATGTGAGATAGGAAAATGATCCTATTGTCAAATGCTAACAAGTCATAGCTAATGGAAGCCCGAATCATACTAAGTCGAGAAAATAAGGAAATCTATTTGGACTATGTCCTCATCCTCAACCTTTCATCACTTAGTGACCTTAACAAGTTTGACCCTGTATCAAGCAGTTCTTTATGCAAACTTTTTCAATCTAGAGTTCTAAAAGGAAAAGAGACTTTAAAAATAATTCAGGCGATTCTTATAAGTGAAAAAGAGAAAGGACAAGGGTGTACCATGCCCCACCAATTTCTTACACTAAACTTTTTCTTTGGCTCATTTAGAATTAGATGATCTCCACTATCCCAACAAAGCCTAGGAGACCTCCTTACCTAGAATGGTACAATTTAAGTTTTAGATATGAGTATCATCAATGAGTGGAAGGTCATTCCATGGAAAACTACAATGCATTCAAGAGCAAAGTCCAAGTTCTTAAGAATGCTAACCTGACAAAATTCCAAGAATTGGTTGACACCTATAAAAAATGATTAGTTTAGGGTCATCGACCTTAGGATAGTATACCAATCAAGGGTAGTTTCTATCTTGACACTTAAATTTTGTACCCTTTTTTTTTAAATAACAAATTTTAGTTTAAAATGAACTTCTAGTTAATTATCATTGTACATACTATCATAAGCCATGAATTTTGTTGATAATGATTTCTAATATCTAGGGTAATGAAAACATCTAAAAAATTTTGTTTAGGTAGATGATCACCATTGGATTGAATTCTCTCAAAAAAACCCTACACCTTATCCACATGATTGGCCTGCCATCTAGCAATAGACCTTTTGGCACCCATGTACTTTTTTTTAGGATTCTTTGAGGGTTGAATAGTTAAGTTATACTCCTAAAGAGTTTAGCTGCTATAGTTTAACAATTGTTGAAATAATGATAGTAATTCCAAGATCTCTCTCATTTGAATAACCTTTATTACAACTTTCATAACAATATTTCAAATCCTTGATTTAGAAAGAATAAGTGCAAACATGAGCCAAAAATACCTTTTCTTCGGGATAAAATCGCTTTCAAATCAATGCCTAAAAAATAAGATGTGAAATTTGAAGCTTTCCCACACCAATTTGATTTTGTTTGTAAAAGCCCAACCAGAACCCAAATGTGATGATAACTACAGAGCTAATAATTTCAAGGGGCATTCCTTAAGCCTAAATATAAAAATAAGGCCTAAAAAGAAGAGAAAGAAATTCAAAAATTGAAAATGATTGTGACATCATTAAAATACTCAAAATAATTTTTAAAAATAATTCATCTTTCTTCCTAGCAAAATGCTTAATAGTTCAAATGGCTTTGTTTGAAATGACAAATGTTATTTTTCTCTATCCTTTCTCAAACATAAAAAGTATTCCCTTTGCGAACCCCTTTTAGCTGGATGATTTATTTTTTTTCTTAAATCCTAATCAAGGATAACCCTTTTTGCTAAAGGACGAGTAGAGCAAAGCTTCAAAGTCTAAAGGGGCAAATTTCGATGCAAAAAGAACAAGTTAGATCTTAAAAGCAAAGTCGAAGATCGATTCAAAGTTCAAATCTCAAGTTCTTTCAAAGTAAAGGATAAAAAAATGTTCAACTCTTAAATTCCTTTAAAGGGGAGAATAAAGAAAGTTCAAGTTCCTTTAAAATGAAAAAGGAAGAGAACTAGATAAAGAAAGAAATAGAGAAAAAAATGAAAAGCAAGAATGAAGAAACAAAGATGTATGCTTGCTTTGGAAGACATACCGATTTAAGTTCTGCTAAATAAAAGTGATCCTTAATTTAATTAACCTCAAACATTTGATTAGGGCCTATCTTTCCTTATGTTTAAACCCTAAACCAAAGCCTATGTTATGTACTCACAAAAGTTCATTTTGGTCAAACATATCCATTTGGGCTATTAAGTCATTCCTAGAAAGCTCTTTAAAAATTCATCCTTTTGAATGATTTTAAAGTCCTCGAGAATATGATAACGTAATAAATTGAAAATTGAAGTTCTAGAGTGAAAAACCTGAAAAGGACAGATCTCAATAAACTTAAAGGCTTTGGAATTGCTCCTAAACTAAAAATGTAGCTACCAAGGAAAAAGAACCCTTCCATGCTAATTCAAAAAAGATCTCAAAACTTTGAAAATTTCAAAACATCATCAAAAGGTTGAATCAAATGCCCAAACATTGATTTCTTTCAAAATAAACTTTCAGAACTTTTGTACCCAAACCTTGGGAATTGATGCTTACTAAAAGCCTTTCAAATCAACCCTTTGAGACTGGGCATTTACTAGCATTAGTTTAATACCTATCAAGTTATTGTATTTGAAGATTAAAAGGATATTTTAACTTGATTGTTTGCCTTTCAAGGGATTCCCATGAAAAGAAAATTCACTTAAATTTCATCCTAATAAATGTTTTTCTTGTCATATCAATTCTTTAAGACAAATTCTAGTAGTTCCACCCCATTTGTGCCTTTCAATTCATTTCTTCATCTCATTCAAAGATGTCTCGAATGGCAGTCATTGATCATAAGAAAGTTTTAATATCATGATGAAAATTATATATCCATTATCCTTGATATTGAAAATTCATGGTTGAAATTATTTTGAAATTTCCATAGATTTTGATCAAGTAAACTTTTCCCCAGGTCAAAATGAGAAGGTGATCCCATTCCATAAATCCTGGAATTTTGATGAAATGCGAACTTCACATAGTTTCAATAGAAGTTTGTAAATCTGTCTAGAGCATACCTATTCAATTGCATAAGTTATATCTTTAAATCGACAAACATTAATTTGATATTTGATGACTTTTTAGGAAAAATTGAAAAATTCCTTAAAAAATTGTATCGCTCATTTACACAATCCTACTATCAAGTAGCTAAAAAAGGTTTAAAGCTTCAATGATAATATTCAAAGCATCCAGAAACTTTTATTTAGAAGCTTTCATTCAAAAATATTATCTAAGCTTCGATGGTGATATTCAAGGCATTCAAAAATTTTTATTCAAAAATATATTTTTAAAGCTTCGATGCTGATATTCAAAGCTTTCAGAAGTTCTTATTCAGTTGAAGAAACTGACATTAAGCCCAAGAGTAGATGATGGTTACTGTCTTTCGAAATTAGAACTAAATTGACACCAAGCCCAAAATTAGATGATGGTTAAAATGGCACAAAGCCCAAAAGTAGCTGATGGTTATTGCTCGATGAAATTGCCATGAAATTGATAATTAAGCCCAAGAGTAAGCGATGGTTATTGCCTTCAAAATTAGCACCAAGCCTAAGAGTAGCTGATGGCTTTATCCCTATCAAAAATGGCACTAAGCCTAAAAGTAGATGATGGTTTCAACTTAATCGAAATTGGCACTAAGCCCAAAAGTAATTGATGATTTTATCCCTACAAAATTGGCACTAAGCCCAAGAGTAGATGATGGCTTTGTCTCTTTGAAATTAGTACCATAAAATGGAAGCCCATAAGTATAATGATGGCTCTGTCTCTTTGAAATTGGCATATAAAATAAAAAGCCCAAGAGTACAAATGACCTCAGCCCAGTCAAAATTAGCATTTAAATGTTAAAGCTCGAAGCAGTTGGTTAAATAGAAACCCAATGCAGTTGGCTTATATAAACGAAATATATATTTTAAAATAAAAAAAGGCTGAGATTTATTGCATGAAAGCCTTCTCTACAATAAGGCTTATTATAGTCTAGACAAAATTATGTCTATTTTGTCTTTACCCTATTCTTGATTAATGATCAAGAATATAACTAGTGCTCCGATACAGGTCGACCTTTGCTAGATACTTTATACATTTCTATAGCTTATTCTGTTACACATAGATGGCCGTATTGGCATGTGACAGAAAACGTGCTATTTGAATATCGATCTTGGATAAAAAGGACAAATATTCAAGAAAAATTGTTTTTAAGCTTTTATTGTCAGATTTTGGAATTCCATTTCTGTGAATAATATTATAGTCAAATTTCTCATTTTTAGAAATTTTTGAGAATTTGTTGTGACATTTGGAAAGTTGATCGTCGTATATTTTTATTGATATTTATGTGATATTTATGCCGATACACACCTTGAAAAAAATCATAAATATACAAGAAAAAATTCATATCGGCATTTTATACCACAAGGTGCCAAGTTGTCCACTTTAATAATTAAATTTAAATTTTTTGCTATACCACGAGTACCATACTCATGAATTTTTTTCAATAAAAATTGTTTCGGGTGTTAAATTTTCATTTTTATTATTTTCATAAAAGTACATTTTAATTAACGTGTTGAGTAAAAATTATTTTTACAAAATTTGAATATATTTTTAAATTTTTTTCTCAAAATACAAAGTTTTTTGCTCCCTAAAATTTTTGGGAACATTTTTCTAATTTTCTAATTTTTAAAATTCTTAATATATTATTATTGAATTCAAGTTAAATCAGTTTTGAGAAATTCATCTTATTTTATGAGTTTTATATTTTTTTTAGAATTTTTTTCGTTTCCAAATACAGAATTTTCTACTCCATAAATTTTTTTGAGAACATTTTTCTAAGTTTATAAATTTTTGAATTATTTAAACAGTAATATTAAATTTATATTAAATTAGTTTTGAAAATTTTAATTTATTTTATGAGTTTTGTATTTTTTTATAATTTTTTTGGTTTCCAAATACTGAGTTTTCTACTTTGTAAATTTTTTTGAAAGCATTTTTTTGAGTTTCTAATTTGTAAAATTCTTTAAATATTATTATTAAATTTATGTTGAATCAGTTTTGAAAAATTCATTTTATTTTATGAGTTTTGCATTTTTTAGAATTTTTTTCGTTTACAAATATAGAGTTTTCTACTTTGTATATTTTTTTGGAACTTTTTTTTGAGTTTATAATTTTCAAAATTCTTTAAATATTATTATCTAATCCCAATTAAATTAGTTTGGAAAAAATAATTTTATTTTATGATTTTTGCATTTTTTTCATATAAAAATTTTTTATGGTAAGGGTTTTTCTCATAAAATTTTATGACTTTGCTATTTTTAATTTGTTCTATAAATTAAAAATTGTTTTTGTTGTTAGATAAATTAAATTGACTATATAAAATTTTACTGTAAATAAAATTTTTTTATTTTTTTGATTTAGTCCCACCAATTAATTTTTACAGTATAATTTTGTGGATTATATACAAATATCGCACAAAATCTCTAGAATTGATGATGTCATGCATGACGTAGTTCACTAAATGACAAAATTATTAATTTACATCAAATCACTTTTTTATTTAAAATCAAATTACTTAAAAAGGTTAATCATTAATTAAATTAAAAAAAAAAAAGAAAAAATAGCCCTTGGGTCAAATGCTTCCCCTGTAAATACAAGAAGCATGAATTTGAAAGTGGGAAGTTTTCTTGGTTGAAAAAAAAATACTAAAAAAAATACTTTATGTTAGTTTTCAATTTATTCAAGGTATAATGTTTAATCCCTTAGTTTTTCTTCACTTTCATTCATTTCTTTTCTTATTTATGATTCAAAACATGGTGTTTATGCATATTTATGATATTTGATTTTTTTTTTTTAGTTATTTCTTGATTTTTTTCTTGTAAAATATATTGTGGTTATCATGATTTTGATTTTGGGGCATATATATGTTGATGTTTATCTTGTTTCTTTCTTAATGTTTTCTTGTTAATATATGTGTATATTTATTTTTATGATTATAT
>JBBYHK010315539.1:0-20334 GCA_038382065.1 Adansonia grandidieri | reverse complement strand
GACTGCAGCTCTTACATATTTTGCGTATGTTATTTTCTACCATTAATTGTATGATTCCCATGCAGAAGCAGTAATTTCCCACTTTGTTATTTTTTACCCAAAAGGAGGGCCAAAAAAAAAAAGATTTATTTTGTCAGTTAATGAAAGATATTAAAGTGGAAAAACTGGGAAAAGCAAAAAGAATTGAAAAGTATGATATGATCGAGCAACTAGTTTTATAAACTTAGTATTTACTTAATTCTTTACTCCATATGATCGAAAAATTATTATGTTGAGTGAATTCAATTACTTCAAATTGCCTTGGAGAATTGGTTTATGTTTCATAGTACGAGTTTCTAGGCATATAGATTTTATATGTTGTTTTTACTTTTATAAATGAGACCACAATATGAGATATAAAAATATTGATAATAATATTTGAAGAATAATTATATGAGTCAGTTACGATAAAAATTAAAATTATAAAAACTGCAAGAGGTTGGCACGTGCAAATTTACACGTGTGAGGAACCATTCAAAACCTAATAATAATAATAATAATAATCCACAATCGTGTCTCATGTTTGGCAGTAGAGGCCAAATGAGAAAGTAGCTTTTAGCAAAGAAGAAAGTTACGCTAACAAAGCAAAGATCAAAGAATGCTTTTGGGCTTTAACGAAGAAGACTAAAGTGAAAAAGGAATATAGGATGTTTCTCTTAAATCGCTTAATAGAAAAGGGAAAAAAACAAAACTAAGTGTTCAAACCTAGTTCAATTGGTTAAGTTGATACAAGCAAAATCAGTGTGAAACTGTTAAGTAGACAGTTCTAGATAAAATATCTCTTTTTCTCTCCCTTCTTGTGAACTATGATTTGTTGTCTTTGACTCACCCAATAGATCCCAATCAAATTTTGAATACAACAAACACTAATCATAGAATTTAGACGCATGAGTGACTGTTTTTTAGTTATTTAATTATTTTTAATCTATTTTGTATATTTTATTTATATATTTTATTACTTGTTGGTCGCTAATACTGCGTACATAAACAAACGATTGAACGATAAGTATCTTAAGGTAGACAATAAATACAAAAAAAAAAATTGATTTTATTAAATCCGAAGAGCTGATCAAGTCAAGATATGGAACCTTTGACCTTAAAATGATATTTTCCTACCTCTTAGGTGCTTGATAGTATTGCAACTCATCTTCCAGTTTGCACAGACTTGCTTCTAAGATCTCATCTTTGCTTCTTAGCAAATAGATGTAAGAATATTATCGATAAAAGTAATAAAAGACTTTTTACCAACTCTAATTTGCACAAACTTTAAATCACAGATATCTGTGTGAATTAAAAATAGAGGTTCACTCTATCTTTCTATCAAATAGAAAAGGAGTCTTAACAAATTTGGATTATACACAAGTCTTACACTTGTAATTTTTATCATTCTAAATTTTCTGATGCAAATCCCAGTTGTTAATCCTTTGCAAGGTCTTGTAATTTACATGACCTAATTTATTATGCCATAGATTACAAGACTCGAGCAAATAAGCGAAGAACTCAGTTTTATTTATCTCATCATTCTTTATTAAATAGTCATTACATTGAGCTTAAAAAGCCTATCAATGTAGATAACTCCTCTTGAAAAAAAATGCCGCATTTAGAGAATACAAATTTGTCAGACTTAAAAAATAACCTAAATTCATTCTTACTCAATAAAGAGCCATATACCAAATTCTTATGAATTTTATGAACATGAACCATATTATTCAAGGTTAGTTTTTTTTCTCAGATGTCATCTTGAGCACCATCTTCCAATGGTCTCGTATTTTACAAACTGAAGAGTTTCCCATAAATAATTGCTCATTATAAGCAGTTTCTTTATACTCGGAGAGACTTTTCCTATCAGAACTGGCATAACAAATGGCACCAATATCAACCTGCCACCGTGTTCACTTCAGTCACTACAGCAGCAAGCTCAATCTTATTGTCATCAACTAAGTTGGCTTGAGCTTTCTCAATTTTGTTTTCTTCTAATAATAATCTCCAGCATAGTGTGTCTAGACTTGTTCTATCCAAAACAAGTACCTGTGAACTTATTGATACCAATTTTCTTATTTCCTTGGGAAAAACTAGAAATAATTCGTTTCCTCTTTTCCAAATGTTTCATAACAGTTGCTTTGGTATTCATAGTCTGAACACCACCCTTCCTTTCTGAATCATAGATATTTTCTTCAATTCTTAACCAAATCATTGTTTTTGAGTCTACCATCTTAAAGTCCAAAAATCGGCTAGCTATGAATTTCTTTGTGCCAGCATCTTTGGTTTTGTATTTCTTATTCAAGGACTCCAGCAGCTTTCTCACTGTCTTTATTGGGCTATACATGCTATACAACATGTTATCCAGTCCATTGAGGATATAACTCTTATATAGGAAGTCCGAATATTTACATGTATCCATTGAGACTACCTAGGTATTATCAGTTTCTCTTTTTTTGAGAACCAAGGCCTTTTTATGTAAAAATCGGGTAAGATTCAAAGTGTTTAAATTAATTAGCATCTCATGCTGCCATCGCTTAAAGTTCACATCACTGAACTTCACGGGTTTCTCACCATGCATAGCATACAGAGGTAATTGCGCTATAGGCACACTCGCATTACCAATAGTTGGTTCTGCCATCTGTTATTTTAAACTAATAGGATCTACTTAATTCGTTATTCAAACTTGTTTAAATAATTTAAATGTCACAATGTTAAAAATGTAATGAAAATCTATAAATCCAAACACGGATATTAAAAATAATCACCAAATCAAAGTTGAAATGATACTTTATAAAAAAATCTATAAAAGGAATATAGATAAATAATCATGAAACAAAGTAACTCAAGATATACTAATCAAGTATAAAATAAAAATTCATTAAAAATACGAATATAATATTATCAAAACCAAAAATTGCGATCCGTACGTGAAAAAATAAAAGTAATGATGATATACTGTAACCAAAAATTAAAACAAATAGAGGCAATTAAAAAATATAAATAATATATAATACACACGCAGGGGCTGATGAAACAATAATATATAGATATATACATATATATATATATGTATATATAAACATAATAAATACAAACAGGGTATTTAATGATGACAAAGGATATAAAAATAACTATATATAAAATTTAAAAACTGTTTCACTTAGATAAATCATACAAGGTTCAACATGAATACAATTACTCAAATGACAATCAAGGGAAATGTGTAAATATCGGTATTGCAGTCTCAGCACAAATGAAAACAATATTCATATAAACAGTAATAAATAAAACCAGATTTTAAACCAGTCATGGACACGTAATGAACAAATTGGAGGATGGAAAATATGTCAGACTAATTAAAGAATTCTCACCGCACAGCCCAATGTATGAGATCAGGAAAATAAAACCTAAAAGAAAAGCATAATTAGAACATGCATTAAAACTGTATCTCAGATTCTAACCGAAGAACAAAATAGACGAACCAAAGATTGTTCCAAGCAATAGGCAGCATCCGACAGCAATATATATATATATATATATATATATATAATACCATATAATCTTAAGATTGTTGGTCGCTCTATATATTTGGTAAATGAACAAACAGTTAAACGATACGCATCTGAAATAAATAAATAAAATGTAACAAATTCGAAGAATTGATCGAGTCAAGATTTGAAGTCCTTGACTTTAAGATGATACTTGCTTGTCTTTTAAGTGTTTGACAGTATTCGCAACTCGTCTTTCAAACTTTCTCAATCATATTATCGGTCAACAGCACTTATCGATAATAACACTATAAACCAGTAGGCTTTGTTAATCTCTCTTGCATGAATAGACATATGTTGAGAGGAGTAGATAATTTTCAAGTGATTTTTCTTTCTCCAATTTGATCTATTTACAGGAGGAGTTCATAACCCAATCTGAATAGTTTTAAAATATAAAATCAATTCAAATTTTTTATTCAAACAGGATATCTTGTCAAGATTTAATACAGCTGTCAAAATATCACACCGCACCGTTTGCAAGACTTCTCTACGATCATTAGAATTAAGCGCTGGTAATTGACAATGTTTTTGTGCGGCCACATGTCCATGACGCTTGCGATTCAGTCTATTGTGGGATAATCAACTACCGCATCGTTTGCAAGACTTCTTTACGATTTCGGCGGTCCAACCCTCGTCGTTAATTAATGATGATTTTTTTTTTCCTTTCATCATGATTGAAGGGAAGCTTCTACTAATATCTTTGCTAATTTCCGTTGTTCTCTTACTTCTATCAATTGTTTTCAAATTTCAGACATTATTACCGCATATTATTTGCCGACATAAATTATTCATTGGAATTAATATTTACTGTAGCGTTATAAATGATTTGTTATAGCCTATACATGCGTACGTTACGAGGGATTAATGGTTTTTTTATGCATTAATTTTAGTTATTAAAATTAGAAGTGCAATATTTTGCTAATAAATTATTGGTTTTTGGCATGGGATTAATAAATTAGTAAAACTACTATGGCTTGCTATATGGTTGATCTAACCGTTGTTATTCATCCATCATCTATAAGAGGAATAAGGTTTAAGATTGCGTTACCCTTACCTATATGGACTTCCTAATATGAAACCAAAAATTAACAAATGAATTTTAATTTGGGTAAATTACATGAGCCATCACTCAACTTTAGTCAACTTTTTATTTTGGTTCCCTAACCATAAAATCCAACATTTTGGTCATGGCTATTTTTATTCCTCATTTTATTTTTAACGCATTTCAAACTTTATTCCTTTTTTAAAATCATTTTGTACTCAGATTTTTCTTTTAATTCAAATCAGATTTTTCTTTTAATTCAAATCAATTTTAAAAATTTTTGTGATGCCTCGTCATTTAAGTTACATGACTTTTCATATGACGTGATCAAATCATCTAATTATTAATATTATGAGTGTGCTTGGTTGGATAAAAAAGCTGAAGGATAAATAGAGAATGATGGAAAACTAAAAAGAAAATGACGCTTAAATGTACCTAGTTAGAAAAAGAAGTGAGAGAAAGAAAATGTGAACTATTTTCGTTTTTCACACATATTAACAAGAATAAATTACTCCAAATTGAAAAGAAAATAAAAAAAAAATGACAGTGGCATGAGTCAAGTGTATATATTTTACAAGATTATCTATATTTTTTTAAATTTTATTTTTCATCTTAATTTACAAAAGGTATAATGATAAAACACTATAAATTTAATTTTTTTTCTTATTTTTGAATTATACCAAGTAACGAAAGAAAAAAAAATTATATTTTTCTTTCCATTTTTTCATCTTTTGTACTAAGCATACTGGTGAAATAAAAATGCTTTCTAGCCCTTCACTTTTCTTCTACAACAACTATTTATTTTTTGTTTTTTAGATTTCTTTCTACTTTACCCAACAAAGCCTATATGTGAAAAGCTATTTCAGCTTTTTGCTGCTCTTTAACGGATTGGGTTGGAGACCAAAATAAAATTAGAAAAAGTTGGTGACTAAAACATTAAATTTTATTGTTCGCGATCAAAATTTAAAAAAAAAAAATCCATTAAAGTTGAATGACCAATCAAATAATTTTTACCATTTGATTTTTGCTTTTACTTTAATACAAAAATTAAAAATAAATTATTCTCACTTCATATATATATATATATATATATATATATATATATATCTTGTTCACTATAGGTTTAGGTGAAAAAGTGGCAAACTAGTTTATAACTCGTGCAATGCACGAATTCATTTTATGTATTTAAATATATATGTATACATATGTTAAGTATTATTTTTAAATTTATGTCAAAATATTTAATATTTAAAATATATAAATTGTAAATATCAATCAAAATTTTAATCAAATTTGAATCAAATTTATTCAATTATTTGTATATATATACACAAAATATATATTCAAAATCTAATTTCGAATCGAATCTATTCAAGTTACCTTTTTTTTAATTTAAGTTATTGATAGATTATCAATTTTTTAATTTGTAAATATATTTTTTTGTAATGTCAAATATATTTAAAATTTGTGTAAAATTTTAATACTATATTGAAATTAGATTCTATGAAAATACTGTTTTCTTGCTAACATTTTTCCTACAGAACAATTGAATAAAAATTAAATCATAAAAATAATGTACATTCATTTTTATGGCTATGCTCAAATTATCCTTAATGTGTAAAAATATATATATATATATATATATATATAGTCTTCAAAATATATGTAGATCATTTGATGATAAATATCTTTTTTGGTACTTTTTTTTTTTGATTTTGACTATATTTTTGTACAAAATATGAAAATTAATTGGTGAATGTGTAACAAAAGAAAAGGTTAATTGAAAAAATAATTAAAAAAACACACCTTTCAAATGAAAATTTCAAATTGAAACAAAAAATTTACATGGTACTACTGTTTATAGGCTTATTGAATGTTAATACATAAGATGTATACATAATTTTAAATTGATTAATGTTTTACAAATTTAAAATGAATATAATGAATGATATATGTATTTTTGAATTGAAAAAATCGAATAAGATGATAAGAATATTTATCAAAGTAAAAATTAAGATTTTTAAATTTTAAAAAATATAATATTGTCAAATAAAAGGAATTCTTTAAATTTCAAATTTTCGTTACAACTTAATCTTGATTTTTGGTGAGTAATTTTATCTATTACTGTTTAATTTTGATTTTAAATGAATAAAAATATCAAAAGATTGATAATAAATAACATAAAATTATTTAATTTAAAATTTTGAAAATTTTGATTTTAGATGCATTATTTTAAAAAATCAAAAGCTTAATAAGAGATAATCTAAAAAGGTTTAATTTAATTTTTTTTTGAATTTTGAATAGTGATACATTTAATCTAAAAAAAAATCTTTAACTACATTAAATCATATATATTCTTAATCAAAACTAAAAAATTTTTAAATTAATTAACCTGACAGCATTTTAGATATTATAATTATGTGTCATAAAAAAAATGTCTATGTAAGCTGCTATGTCAGCAATGCTTATTAAATAAGCTTGTACTCGGTTTTATTATATTATATATGTCATATATGATTAATATATGTAAGTGAATAATTTTTTTGAAATAATTATCTGTTTAATTTCTTCTTAACTAATTTGAAAATTTTAAATTTCTTGTTAATGGCCAATAATAAAAGTTTAAAATTTACCATTTGCTGATATCAGAAAAAACTAGTCTTGTGTGATTTTTTTTTTTTTTCTAGTCTTTCGCCATTGACCCAGCCATGCATGCTGATTTTCCCTTGTTTTTCCCCTACTTTGTCGTCGTTGTATTTTCTTGGGTCGTCTATAGAAGTAGAACCAAGTAAATCCTATAGTAATTATTAAATCAAAGCTTAATCTTCCAATGGATCCACCAAAAGGTGGAAGACCCCCTTAGCCACACAATCCATGAAAGTTAAATTAGTTTCTAAATTTCAACAGGGGACAAAATTATGTATCTGACTTTTCTCTGTTATTTTTAATTTTCATAATTAACGAATAGATTTTATATACGTGAATGATTATGATAAATATATTAAAAATAATCAATAAATATATAAACGGTTGAATTCAAATTCCAAAATTAAACATCCAAAAAATAAGTGTGAATGATGGTGGGATTTCATCAATGGAAAAGAAATAAAGAATGCATTCTCATAGACTCCCGTTTTAAAGGTATATAATACTTTGGAAAAGAAATGGGAACCCAATTTTGTAATAGTCAAATAAGGTGTAAAAATAATTAAGCTCTGAATCATGTAAAGTCGCAATCTTTCTATTTGAAAGAATTTTCCACATGTTTTTAGCGACCACGGCGTTGTCTATGCATAGTTCTTGGGTTCCCAACCGAGGGCTGAGGCTCAAGCCCTTGTCGTAAAGTGGTTGAGAGTGGACAGGTATAGGAAAATGTACCAACCCACTCATATGTGGAACCATCACTGCCCAACCGCTTGGCAATGTTCTTTGGTTTATAGGATATTTCCATCTTTGTAGAGCAAAAGCAGGACTTCAATCAAAACTTCCCCCAACAAAAGCTGACTTGACTTTGGTAACTGCCAAACACCTGAGACGCAACCCAAAATGGGTTTCAAGTACCCCCTTTCAGTCCCCAATGCATTGCCTTTTGCCCTACAAAACACCAACAAATAAACAATAAAACTGAACTAAAAGTTTTCCCGAGGGCCCTCCCTATTTAGAAAGGGCTTAAGGGGACTGTCGGTGTCAATTATCTGAAATTCTTATATTATTGTTCCTTCCTAGCAGGCATAATCAAAGGGGGTTTTAACGCCACTTTGAATTCACAAATTCAACAAGAAATAATCCACACAAAAAAAAAAAACCCTCCCCCGTTTTGTCGTTGTTGTAAATGGGGGGTACTCTGGGGAGGAGAATAAGGGGTTAATCGACAATAAGCTTCTTTGGACTGATCAAGAAACTACGCTGTTAAACAAACAAAAAGTGGCGCAATCGATAAACCGTCCAGCCACAGCAGACAATTTAGGGTGGCAGAAGTACTCTATATATTAATCTTCTGCCAAACATATGTAAATAAAAAATTCCTTAGTATCGATACAAATATTTTGATGGTCCTAGTAGGCGTTTTTTCTACATTGCAAAAAGCGTAATCGTATAATGTCCAATCTATTACTTTTGTCCTTTGTTTTCGGGACATCCAGCCAGTAATTTTAATTGTGTGCTGACAGCTTGTACCCGAAGACGTCCACAATAACACTTTTGACTCCTTATTAGTCTTTTCTTTGGTTTTTTTTTTTTAATTTAAATCCTTACAGTTGATGCATATCTGGTATGCAAAATCCCTCATTAGATTTCTAATGTGAATTGAAATTTTGCGTTGATGACGCTTTAAGAGAAACGTTAAAACTTAGTTCGGAAAGTAGTAAAGTTCCTTTTTTTTTTTTTTTTTTCAAGCCCGGGCTCTCGACTGACCCCTGTGGCCGGTCGCAATACGGCATATGCGAGCTTACAAAAATAAATATGGGCGTGTCGAATCGAAAGCAAGTATGAAATCGTGAGAAGACCGTCCAACAAAACCCACTATAAAACCCCTCTACTCCCCCCTTCTACAATGCCCCCTCCCACCCCAAACTCTTCCTCTCTCTCTCGCTCGATCTCTCGTAGCATTTTAACATTTGCAAAAAAGATGTGCCAACTTACATCCTCTCATCACTCCTGCAAATGTAATTCAAATGTTCCTTACCTTCCCTCGATCAAAGACTCGGAAGGGTCCAACATTTATGAACCGTTGATCCCCAAAAGCCCAACGTCAAAACAAGAAGAAAAGTGCTACTCAACAATCCAGACCCAGAAGGTAGACAGGGCCCTTTCTGTCCCTTTTGCAGTCAAGGAAGCCATTTCCATAGCTAATATAGCTCTTCCTATGATACTAACAGGGCTCATGTTATACTCCCGCTCATTGATTTCCATGCTTTTTCTTGGCCGCCTCGGTGAGGTTGCCTTGGCAGGTGGTTCGCTTGCCATTGGCTTTGCTAATATCACTGGTTACTCTATCCTTTCTGGCCTTGCCATGGGAATGGAATCCATTTGCGGACAAGCTTTTGGTGCCAGAAAGTATACCCTTCTGGGAATCACGTTGCAAAGAACGGTGCTTTTGCTTTTCGTTTCTTCATTGCCTATTTCTCTTCTGTGGATAAACATGAGGAGAATACTGATTCTTTGTGGCCAGGATGAAACTATAGCCATAGAAGCACAATCATATCTTGTTTACTCTGTTCCTGACCTGTTAGCTCAGTCTCTTTTGCACCCATTGAGGATCTACCTGAGATCCCAATCCATAACTCTTCCTCTGACAAGTTGCGCCATTTTATCCATTCTTCTGCACGTACCAATTAATTACCTTCTTGTATCACACCTTAAATTAGGAATCAAGGGAGTTGCTCTTAGCGGAGTATGGACTAACTTCAATCTTGTAGGTTCATTAATTATCTATATCCTCTACTTTGGGGTCCACAAAAAGACATGGGGAGGGTTTTCTATGGAGTGCTTGAAAGAATGGAAATCTCTGTTGAATTTGGCCATTCCAAGCTGCATTTCGGTCTGCCTTGAATGGTGGTGGTACGAGATCATGATTCTTCTATGCGGGTTGTTGCTAAATCCCAGAGCTACCGTTGCTTCAATGGGCATTTTGATTCAAACAACAGCGTTAATCTACATATTCCCATCTTCTCTAAGCTTCAGTGTGTCAACAAGAGTTGGGAATGAACTCGGAGCAAACCAGCCCAAAAAGGCCAAACTCGCCGCCTTTGTAGGCCTTTGTTGTGGCTTCATGCTGGGCTTATCAGCACTTGTTTTCGCGATAATGGTTAGGAACGTATGGGCTAGCATGTTTACAGATGATAAAGAGATCATAGCATTAACTTCCCTTGTTTTGCCTATAATCGGGTTATGTGAGCTTGGGAACTGCCCACAAACTACAGGGTGCGGGGTGCTAAGAGGCACGGCCAGGCCGAAAGAGGGAGCAAACATAAACCTCGGTTGCTTTTACCTTGTTGGCATGCCGGTGGCAGTATGGTTAGCTTTCTTTGCAGGTTTTGATTTCAAGGGGTTGTGGCTTGGAATGTTGGCAGCCCAAGTCTCATGTATGCTGACCATGTTACTGGTTCTGATTAAGACAGATTGGAATTTTGAGGCTGAAAGAGCTAAGGTGCTGACCGGAGCTGTAATGGCTGTTGATGACAGCAAAGAAGTTGAGCAAGAGAAGCCACTCAAAGCAGAAATCAAGGAGGATTCCTTTTCTTTATTAGGCGATTTAGATCATTATTGCCTCGTTTAATTAATTTTTTCCCTTTTTTTTCGTCAAACCTATTACCTTGTATAGCTTAAGGCAAAGGGGGAACGAAAGGGGTTTAGGATTCATTTCAGTTTATTATTTTTCAATACACTACTCATGTTCATTCATATTTAGCATTCACTAATTAATTGTGAAAGTCGAATTTGTGAATGGTGATCGATCATGTATTGAAAAGCAGCGAAGTGAAAAATAATAGACATGAAAAACAAAGTTAATAAAATTTTTTTATCTCCTAAAGGGGGGCAACGCTGTCTTATAGGCATCCTTTGCAACTTCCCTTGAAATTTAGTATAAAATTATTATTAAAAAAAAAAAAAGTTGAATGTCAATGGGAAGTAGCAAAAATGTCACAAGTATATGCTGCCTACTGGTCTCGATATTGTACCTTGTTTTTTAGAGTTTAGATATGGTTTTATTTAGTCTCTAGTCCAAGGAGACAGTTGTTCATTCTATGTTTAACAAATTACAAAGAGTGAAACTTAAGTTTCTGATTCAATGCCCCAGAAATTAACAGCCCATAATCGTCCACTTTACTCAATCAAGCTTTACACATAAAGGAATGAATGTGCTGAGTTTTAAGTCCTTGAATGTATTTCAAAAGAACGTTAAGAAAGGGGGGGGGGGTTCTTAAGCAAGGCGGCCATTGACAATGCCTGCTAAGCTGGGGCATCGACTGAACTAAAAATTGCAAAACCAGGATTCTAGATGACAGTGCCCGGATAAAAACGCATTTGTTAATTTTTTATTGCCAGATTCATCAGCCAAAAACCTTTTTCTACAAACACTATAGGAGATGAAGCATGATTCATGCAAGTTTAAAAAAGTATTAATTTGAAGCCATTGAATTGAGCTCAATGAAGTCTAATAAGGGTCTCAATTATCATTAATGACGAAAATTACGAGAAAAATCACAATTAAAGCTTGATTATAGTTTTCATTACTTCCTTGAACTGTGCCTTTAACTATCCTGGAAAAATTCGCAAGAGAATAAATGCTCAAAAAAATACTGAAATGACATTTGGATGTGGAAAATAATTGACATAATGTTTCTAAAATTTATATGTAATGTGTATCCTATTAAAATAAAAGTTTTTTTAATAAAAAAATAATAAATATTAAAATTCGATCTTATGCTTATGAAATGCTATTTTTAAAAAAATTAATTTTATAGATTAATTTAATTAAATCATTTATTCAAATACCACTAGTATTTATTTATAGAGTTATCGACCGTAGATGTGGAAAATTCTTCACGAGATCTTAAAATTCGTGTCGTTATTCTTACACTAATGTATCTAAATTAATCCCTTAATTTCGACATGCGAAATTTGTCACGGCGTTAACAAATCTAACCTCGGAAAACGTCAAAAAAAAAAAAAGGGAGGAGAACAAAACATTAATTACATTAGTTGTTAAGCAAATATGCAGGGATATTGCATTAAATGCCTAAAACCTTAAATTTCGAGTTTCTAAAGTCAATGATTTGCACCACGTATCCCCCCTCCTCCCACTTGAGACGGCCGGCATCAGCAGCTACCTAAAGGTACGTATGAGAATATTTACATAATAATATAAATATAATATCTATATAATTAAAATAATATAATAAATTTATTATAATTATACGAATTATTAGATCTATATAAAAGATTTGATCTCCTCCCTTCCCATCTTTCCCTTGGGTTAACATGAATTTCACTAATGAGTATTCCAAGATACTTTTTAAGTTTAGTTTGGTTATTATTTATAATATATTTTATATCAATATAACAGTTATTTATTAATTGAAAAATTTTTAGTACATTTAAAATAATAATTTATAAAAAAATTACTAATTAGTACCTAATCGTATTGATTAAAGTATTACTTATAAAAACAAACATGCAATTAATGAATTATTTTTTTGAATTTCATAAAAATAATACATTAAATGTAAAAAGAAAATGCCAATAATTTATTAGAAAGGTGTTGGAATCAACGTATAAGCTTTGGATTAATTTCAAACATCTCTTCCCCACACCAGTTTATTTAAAAATGCAAAACAAAAAAAATTAATATTAAATAATCTTTAACCAGTACTTATAGTTAGTAGTTAAGTAAAACCATAATTTATTTAACATGATAATCTCAAGGGAAATGTTAATCGATACCTACTGACACACGTTAAAGTGATATTTTTAAAAAAATAAAATTAATGCATTATTTTTTTATTAAATTCAATAAAATTAATACATATTAAAAGTAAAGTTTTTTAAAAACAGAAACTAGATAATTTTAAGAGGTATTTTATAAGCATCCACTAAGCGGATCCTAATCATGAAAAATACTCTTAGAATACTTGTTAGTAAAATTTAACATACAATTATAAATAATGTTTTAACATTGCTTTTTGAACCAGATTTTACAGATTCTAGTACTCTAATGCGTCTAGGCTGTTGACAAATAGTGTATTTTTATTTTCCTTTTCTTTACGATCATGTAACGTAATTAATGGTTTAATCGAAAGAAGAGAAAGTAGTAAGGCAAATATGTATATGTATGTATATGCAATGCATATATATATATATGTATGTATATTTTTATGTATATACATATATATATATATGTTTTTATATACATGGAAAGGCTGAAAATGGGAGAATCTTTGACGTGATAACCAAATGAACATATTGGAGATCAGCCGAGTGCAAACTGGCATGGCCTTAACTTGCACAATATCCTTTTAATCCAAGTTAATCCAACTGATAAGAGAGACGCTCAAAAATAAAAAATAAAAATAAAAACTCCCCACTTAATAAGTTATGTTTCTTTCATGCATTAAAGTTGAGACCATAAGATCTAGAGTCTTGGAAATTGAAAATCTTTCCTTTGATTATGGAATTCTAGAAAATGTCATTATTCCTTAATTTAGTTGAACGGATACGAAAATTAAGGATTTTGGAGCAGTAAGAAAATTATTCCTTAATGTTCATTCATTCTAGAAAATCCCTTAATTTTTTTAATTCTAGAAAAATCTCTCTGTTGTTTTTGGAATCCTGGAAAATGCCTGTATTCCTTAATTTCTTTGTAACAGATGCGAAAACTAAGGCTTTGTGGAACAGGTTTGAAAATTATTTTTCTTTTAATTTTCATTAATTCTAGAAAAAGCTCTTAATTTCTTAATTATGGAAAAATCTCTATGTTGAATTTGGAATTCTAGAAAGTTTTTTATGCCATTATTCCTTAATTTCTTTTAACAGTATGAAAACTATATAAGGATATGTTCCTTTAATTCCACTTTGACAACTGACTGTTGACTCTACTTGGTTTGATTTCCTACTACCAACAACCATTTCCATCGGGAAGCACTAAATATCTATAGTGTTATTACCATTTTAGCTTTACAAGAATCTAACATAATTTAAAACTAGTCGAGATGGTGCTAAATTTAATTGTAAGCAAACAAGCGAACAACATATTTGACAGCTAGAATTTGTTAAAGGAAGGTTAAAATGACAAAATCAATATTTGCGTCTAAATAATAACAAACATTATAACCACGAATTATTCATGCTAAAATATCCCATAACTATTCCAACTACAATTACTATGATACAAACTAAAATCTTAGTCTAAATCGTCATTTTCGATTCATTATTCTTATAATTAAAATATGATAACATTAAAAATAAATCTCTAGTTCACTCAAACACACAGAATGATCATTGTCAATTTCTATCTTCCTTTTATGGTAAAGAAGAGGTCATGAAAATTTTTAGGATTGAGGTTTTAACTCCCACCAAGTATGTGATTCAATTATATTTAAGTTGGATTTTTCATCTAACTCGCGAGTTTAATCTAACTAAGTCAAGCTTTGAAAAAACATTTTCAAAGCTTAATCTTGGCCAGAAATAATATATATTTAATAAATTTATTTTTTAATTTTTTAAATATAGTAAAAAAAATTAAAATGTCAAATTAAAGATTTTTAAAAAAATGAATAGTATTGGTCTTTCAAATTTAATCGAGCCAATCATCAGATAAGGTTTTCAAAAAGGTAACAAACCTAACTTGATCCGTAGACACTTATAGTTATTAGTTTGATTTATTTATTGATTTTTTTTCTTGACCAATACTAAAAGTTATTTATGATTTTAATTTATATTGATACTTATAGTTTCATAAAAAGATAAAATAATCTCGGTATAATCAAATTTGTTATGTTAATTTAAAGTTGAAGCCCAAAATCTTCTTCAAGTACACATGAGGCTATAGTAGGGATGACAATGGAGCATGAAAAGGGCGTATAAGGATTGCTTTATTCATTTCTACTCTACTCTTGCATGGATGTTGAAAACATCTATCTTCATGAATGTCAATTATATTCATGACAATTTTATGGTGCTCTACTCACTTTTTACTAATTATTTTTAATTTAATATCGTAAAAAAAGTACTACAATTTATTCATGAATATAACTTTGACATATAAAATTCTTAAGTATATATATAATATACATATACATATACATATAAAGTATATATCATATTAGTTTGTATATGATTTTAATAGATATATCTAATATATACTAAAAATATAAAAGGAATATATAGAATATTTAAACGATAAAGAGTAATTTTAAAAAATAAAACAGGGCCAGAGCGAATCAAACATTTACCAAAATTGTCCCGCTCTACCAAACATCAACTTTTTCAAAAAAAAAAAAAAAAGGTTCTCCTCTCGGAGTGGATTGTTTGAAATCCATGGAGTAGATTGATTTTGCTATCCTTAAGAGTTGCAAATCTTAAGATTCGAACTCGAAACCTATTATCATTATAACTAAATAAATCAATTAAACTAAACTTTGAATCCAAAGCCAAAAATCTTTACTGCTGAGATGAAAAAAAAAAAAAAGAATTTTGATCATTGAGCCATAATCTTCTTGTCCATATGAATATTAAAAACAAGTAAAATTAACAAATACTCTATATTTTATAGAATTTTTAATAATATGAGCTAATTAATGAAATTTTTTTATCCTCTTGTGCATGAGTGGATGAAACATTTTCAACTTAGATTAACAAGTTCAAATGCAATTAATATTAATATGAATACGCTAACGATCAAGTTTAAAAACTTGACAATTAAATTTTACTAGCATACCACACATATGCAAAATGGATTAATAAATAGAAGAATTTATCACGAAAAGAAATCTTTTCAAAGCAAAAATGTTGGTTTTTTAAAAAATAATAATACATTAAACATAAGTAGTTTTTTTTTAATGAATAATTATATTTTAAAAATTAAAAGATCTTAAAAAAGATGTTTATTTTTTTAGTAGTTGATTTTTTAATTAAATGACTTGAATATCCCTAATTTTATTTTACTATCATAATTCTAATTTGATTTTTATATACTTTTTTTATTGAGTTGGTGTTTTGACAGATAACACTAAACTCAATTAAAAGTATTATAATAAATAAACATAAATAAAAATATTTAATGACTCGTTATCCTATCGTTTCACTTAAATTTAAAAGAGAAATTACTATTTAAAATGATAACTTGGTAGCGATTTTCATTCTAAATTATAAAATCATCATTTCAAAATGATAATTTTTATTTAGACAAAATAAAATTCAGGACAAAAAATACAGGTTATGTACCATCACTCAGATAAAAGTTGATGTCAACTTCATAATTTCGTAATTATAACTGTATATATTGTAGTTACAGTCATATAATTAACGCTTGTCATTTATATAAACTAATTTTCGAAGTTTTTAAACACCTCTTTTGACGTAGACAACAGCAACTGGTTTTAAGTCTTGAAAGTTGGAAATCTTGCGAAAATGCACATGTTTTTTTTTTTTTTTAAGTTTATATATTGTTAATAATTCATAGAATATCATATCATCAAAAATTCTAAAAACTAAATATAAATAATTTTACTTTTAATAGCATTATACAATTCATTAATAATATATTAAATTATATATAGTTAAAACATCATATATATATATATATATATATAAATCCTTCTAAATTTAGGTCAAATAAATTTTGAGATCCACACTGAAAGTAGACCCTACCAACTGTTTTCTTATGTTCTTTTCCTTTTTTTTTTTCCTTGGGCTTCTTCAATGTTAGCTTAGCTGACCTTAGAATTACTATACTTTTATTAATCCTTGAAATTCTGCCCGCCGTTCATTGCAGGGCAAAACCTTTAATTTGAATGCTTTTTTAATTTTTAAATATACTTAACAAATTGTATATATTTTAATTTATATATATAATTAATTAAACTTCTCAAAATTTTATTTTTGTAAATTTGATGATATTTTCATAAAAAAATATTTGCTAATGTGAATTTTAATTTATATTTTTATTTAAAAATTGACGGTATTTCGTTATTATTTTGTGATTTTTAAAAATTATATTGATTTTGTGAATTTTCTTTTAATAACCACTCCTAATTTCCAAGGGTGGATCTATGGGGCTAGTAAGGGGCTTGGGATTTGGCCCCCTGATTCCTCAAAGGTTTCCTTAATATTTAAATATGGTTTAACTCAAAAAATAATAAAAATATATTTTGACCCTTAAAAATTTTATAATTTGATCTTTTTATTTTGGTCTTTGATGTAAAATTCTTGGCTTTTTGTTTTTTAGTTTTCCCATCTCTCCCTATTATTAAAAAAAAAACACACACACGCATACCTTAATTCGTCAATTGAGACTTAATGGAAAATAATATAAAAATCGAATATAATTTCCTTTCCCTTTTTGGCCATAAAAGTAAATTGGGCGACAAATGACAATCAATTGGAGTCTTAATTAGGACTTAATGGAAATAATAGCAAAATCCAACTTTAGTATAACGTTATAAATTACTATTAGTCAATCATTAACTCTGCATTACTATTATCTTTTATGAGTTCAATATATATATATATATATATGTATATCTATACATAAAATTAGTAGTGATAGGGAAAAAATTATTCAATCATCAAATTTATGGGTATTGACAGAAAGTTTGTACGAGGACAATTTGAAAAAAGGACTATTTTTTTTTTAAAAAAAAAATTTATAAGAACATCGTAAATGAGTTTAAATATAGAATTTTTTTTTTCAAAAAAAATTATATGCATTTTTCTATTATAATTTCGACTGTATTTTGCAGATGGGGTAATTTACCTCTTTAGAATTCCGAAGCATCAAAGGTGGGGAACTAAAATACTCCTCATAAACTGTTGGGCGACTCGAAGTGTAGTCCTTAAAATGCTATAATATAAATATAAATATAAGTAAAGTACATTTATTAATTAATTAAAATTTATTTTCTCTGACTTATCGCTTAAAAATAATTAAAAGACAAGATTCACCATCAAAGATGCTTAGATTCGAGATCAAGCCTGTCGAATCAGCCATATACTAAAGTAATGAGTTATATATATTATTAACTAATGGATTCATGCAAGATTCGACAGGCTATTGGGTGATAACTTGACGGTAAAATAAAATTATTTTTGTGCAACGTTATAGGCAGCCGTCTCTCTTTCGATCTCATCTCTGCTTAAACTATAGGGCATGAATCAATTTTCATATTTTATGAATTTGGAAGGGACATTAAGGCCTTTTGAAAGGATGATGGAGCAAATCTTGAGTCAGATTATGGCTCTACAATGCTACCAAAGGCAAATATTTGTTTGGGGCCAAACATTGTCAAAAGATGAGGATATACATATAAATTTAAGTCGGCTATATTAATAATTTTGACCCTTAATTGGTGGCTTTACAATACAGCGAAACTAAACCAAGTGCATTAATTGACATATCTGCATGGCGAGGTGATGGCAGATACTAGCTAGAGAAAGGATCAAAAGAAACAGCTACATTACATTTATATGTATCACTTATATTCAATTCATATCATTTAATTAAATATCTAAAAAAAATTAATAATTTATTATGAGAATCTTAATAAATTATTGAAACAACTATTTATTGTTAAATTATTACATGTAATATATAATAAATGATTGACTTCCATTCAAATATCTAATTACGAATATGATTTGAATATACGTGATATATGTTGATGTAACGTAATTGTTTCATTCAATTCTTTCTCATACTAACTATAGCTCTCGCAAAAATAGAATATAAAATTTGAGATTTTAAATTTAAAACTTAATTGAATAAATTTTTATAATTAATTTTAAAAAATATTTATAATTCCTTTTTTATCTTTAGGGTTCGACGTTTTTGCATTAAAAAAATCCAAATTTTTTTCTATATAAATATATATATGCCAAAACTAATTTATTAAAGTTCAAGGAAAAGACCCAAGGATTGATATGTATAGTAATTTTATTTAGAATAGCAATTAGAAAGCTAGAAAGTACACCCAACATTCTAAACCAACTTGGGTTGGGGTAATCAGTCCAAGCTCCAGCAGAATAAGCTGTATTCACATGCATTTACAGCAGCAGGGTGCCCTTTTTTTTTATATACACCCACTTGTCCCTTAAAATCAACAATTTCAGAGATCTCCTGCCAGAAATCGTTCTTCGAGAATCCTACTTGATTTTCTCTCCAACTAATTTCTTTTTGGTAAATTAGCCCCACCTTCTCCCCTCTAGTTTTTCGCCAACCATTTAAACAACCCCCCCCCCCCAAGAAAAAAAAAGAAGAAATCTAGGTTTTTTCTTATAACATAATTGTTTACATTAACATTCCTAGCTAAATAAACCCAGGTATATCTAACTATCTAATAATAATAAATAATACAATAATGGCAAAGATTTACAAAAGAGAAAAGGGTTTTAAATAAATAATTATTGGTAAATATGTATTATTGAAAAACATGAAGTCAAGGAGCAAAATGATCGAACAAAACGCTAGTTTTATGAAATACACTTATATAAATATATATATATATATATATATATTGATGATTAAATATACTTATACATATTATAAATAACATTGCCCGTACAGGAGCTTGTCTCAGAACTGACGTCCATAATCACATGCCCTTTAAGTAAGCCATATTTTTATTTGCAAAAGCAAAAAGTCTTCCCTTTTCAACAAATTTTAGCAAATTAAAATATACTAACAACACGTCATTCTCTTTGTTTTAGTATTATAAAATGAGTTTTATATGTTAACTTTTTTTTTTTTTTTAGTAAATCAAGCTATTTTTTATTTTTAATTCTTTAATTGATTTGATATCATTTCACTTGTGCTTCTAGTTATGTAGATATTTATATATATATACATATATAAATCTATAAATATAAAAGCAAACATCCAATTTATAATAAGTGTCAGTTTGCAATCAAGAAACAATTCATACATGTTCTAATATATAAAAAAAAGGAGACTAAATTAAATTAAATATTTAAAAAGATTATTATGTGTAATTGAAATCAAATTCAAGG
>JBBYHK010314777.1:0-10522 GCA_038382065.1 Adansonia grandidieri | reverse complement strand
ATAATCACATTATGAACCTGACAAAACTTTGTGCAAGGCGATTGCATGATACACACATCAAAGCTAATTGCCATTATCATTAATCACATCCTACTTTAAGCACATGCTATGCGTTGCACTAATTCATAAACCAAGAAAAACCTTAAGCTTATAAAAGAAATCACGAATGAAAGAAACTATATTAAATCATGAATAAGTGAAATAGCTAAATATGATGCTAATAGTATCAAGCTTAGCCAAACTCCTTTAATCATGAATAATTTTGGTTTTCATCAAAATTTAAGCAAGCAATACATCAAAGATTCAAACCAAGCAAGTAAGCTCATGAATGTTCAAGCAAGAAAAATTGAAACTTAAGATCAAAGCATGTATCACCAATTTTATCAATGGCTATAGAGCTTGTTGAGCCTCCACAATCATCAATCATTTGATCACTGTTGATCCTAGGATAGCTTGGAGTGTAGATATCATTATTAATCATTAAAATATCATGTGTAGCAAATTCTTTCCACATATCACAGCATCTTTAACACTAAATAGATAACCAACAATTTCCTTACTAAATTCCTAATTAAAACTCAAGCATAACCAACTATAATTCATGATTAAAACTCAAGCATAACTGACTATAATTCATGATTATTAAACCAAAATTCAAAAAGAATCAAGCTCTATCACAAATGCAAATTTCTATAGGATATAAGCTGGGTAGTGAGATAAAACATGCAAGAAAAAAATAATCCATTTAGTACTTCAACGAGAAATTCATTAATTACAAGTCTGGATTTCTTTGTTAGAAAAGATGTTGTATCTATTAGTTTGTATAGCTTGTCGACATAGAGAGCATGTGTTGTACCAAATAACATGGCAAGTTATTTTATCTAATTATGATATCGTGCATGTGACTTAGAAAGTAATAAAATGGAGTGTACTTAGTGAATGCCTTGCAAAACATACTTTAGATGACTATGAGCCTATAAGTTTTAATTTTCTTTATGAAGATTTAATGGCTATTTTATAAATTAAAAGAAAAAAAATTAGATGAGAAGCCTTTGAAATTTTTATGAAGATTTCAACATGCTTGCATGGCATTAATGTAATCTTAATATCACTGATGGTAATTATTTTTGTGGGTGTATGCCCTTGAACTAATCAAATTAGACATGGGATACATGGTGAAATAACCATATACGTGTTATGAAATTAAAGAAACAAAGGTTTTTCTTCATATTAGTGGTATGATTGACACTAATGAAAACACTGATTGGATGAAGCCCATGAAATACGATGACCTTGCAAAGATAGTAATGAGTTACGATGATGAGATTCTTATGCATGAAAACCATGTTTTCGAAAATGTTCCTAGTTATCAATTTTTCAAGATCATTGACAATGCACAAAGGCTAGTATATGCTAGGCCTCAATGTATTGGATGCATACAACTATTTGATCTCATCAAAGTTAAAGTATATGAGATACATGAGGATAGCATAGAGGTACTTATTTTGTGGAAACAAGTTTCCTGAACATGGTCGAAATGAGAACTTTATTTGGTATAAGTCACTTAAGTATCTATAAAAAATGTTCTTATGTGCCAATTATGTATAATAGTCCTTAGACTTGAGATAGAAGTCATCTTGTACGTGGAATGTCATACTTAGAATAATTAGCAAGGGATCCATAATGGATAGATGCAAAGGTAAGGTACGTTGCCTATGACATAAAGCATATAGAGGATAAACGATTGATGCAAAGAGAATTCACCATTTTGAGTGACATTGGAGAAATATCTTGAGTAATCTTGACTATAGTTAATAGGATTAAAGTTTATGGCTGAAACATAATGAATTTTGTCGAATAGGTTCTTATAGATTCATGATCATTAATCATGAGTTACAAAAACTAATATGATAAGGGTTTAAGTAAGCACTGCACTATGCTTATCCTTTATTTGGGATGGTGAAAGAATCATAGTACACTGATAGGTTGGCTACTAAATGGTTTTAAAGAAGTTGCACTTCACTCTATCAACATTTGGGTGGTCATGATAGGTTTTTAAACCCCACTTATGATCTATGTCTATAAATAGTAAGTTATGTCTAAAAACATAGACTACTATTTATGTTCATTGCCAATACATTGGGAACCTAATAGGTCATAGACAATTAAGAAAAAATTGTTGAATTGAATTTGGTATTAAGTTGGACTTAATTGAATAATAGATAAATTAAAGAGGACTTAATTGAATAAGTTCAATTAAGAATAAATTTAAGAAATATTTATGAAATCTAATTAGAGATGTCTTAATTTGGCAATAACTATAAGAATGTCTTATCAAGATAATGCCTATTTGTGCATATGGTTTTATGGACAATATTAAATAAGGCTAAAGAATTTTATTTGAAAAATTAAATAATTTATATTAGTTATTTAATATTACTTAAATAAAGTAAAATTATGTTATTTAGGTTAGAAAAATTATTAGAAAATTTAATTATAAATTAAATTATCTAATATATAAATTAGAGGTTAGGCTAAAAGCCCTAACTATTAAGTCAAAAAAGTTTGGTTATGCACTATTCCAAGTTAGGCTTGCTAATGGGTTGGCATGCTATTAGGCTAAAATATGTTACTATTAAGGCCTAATCTTGGAGAAGCCAATAAAAATAGCTTTAATTGGGCTCCAAGAAACACTCCAAAGTGATGCCACCTATAATGTAATTTCTAATGGGTTTGGTTCATTCAATAAACAGCTAAACCTTGTCGAAGATATTTATATAAACATCTCTAAGACTTTTTTAGGAGAGTGTTGGCTATATAAAAACTCTAGGCAAAGAATCCTAGAGCTCTTTAAAAGGCCAAATCACAATAACCTTACTTTCCTAAGCCATCCTTACACCGATTTGTATCCCAAGTGCTTAGCAAGTGTTTTTGATTGTAGCAAAATTAGAAAATTAGTTATCTATTCTAAAGGAATCATCTCGAATAAAAAAAAAGGATTTTTATATTGGTTTACTAGCATTTGTGCAAAATAGTTACTTCCCTACAAAGATGTTCTCCTCTTATTTTTAGCACAATAGTTAAGGGAATTATTCTTGGATCACTTTGGATCGACTATTGGCTACATATCTTTTGGTTCAGGCTTAAGAAGCCTTCTGGCTAGCACTGGAGAACCATTAGGCCTAAAGAAGGCTTTAACTGCTATTTGTGTTGATCACTATTGGACGTAGGATAATTATGTTGCTTATGATTTCAAATTACCTCTCAACAAGGTAGGCTGTCTATCTTAAGGAATCTTTTAGATCTATAGAAACTCAAGATTACAATATCTTAAGTAACACAGTCACTAATACATGATTGTTTAAGTTTTGATTTAATTTGATTCAATTTGCCACATCTAAGACCCTTCTTAAAAGATCTATAGGGAAGTCCAGCTTTCTATGTTTATTTGTTTTCGCAACTTATTTTATGTTGTTTTATTAATTTTAATTGCCATTTATGCATGAGGTCAGATTTTATATGAAATAAAATTCCCAACATTTTTTAATTACTATAAGATTGGATTTTAATCTTATCGACAATATGGCAAAATATAAAAGGCATGTGTAATAAGCTTACAAAGAGCAATAGAAAGAAAAGTCGATGTGCTAAAGGCATATGGAGATTCAACATTGGTTTTCTACTAGTTACAAGAAGAATAGGAAATAAGGGATTTAAAGTTAATTTTATATTAGAAGTATGTAGTTTAATTGATCAAACAATTTAAGAAGATTTGTTTTCAACATTTGCCTCAAGAAGAAAACAAGATTGTTGAAGCTTTTGTTATTGTGGTCACCATATTTTAGTTGGATGCGAATATAGAAATCATCAAGTTAGATGTGAAAAGACCATTAGCTCACTGAGGAAATGTCAAAGAAGAACTTGATGATAAGCCAAGGTATTATGATATTATGCAATATATCGATGTCATTGAAACCTAAAACATGTATCAAAAAAAGATAAAAGGCTCATTCGAAGAATGGTAGTAGAGTTCTACCATGTTAGGGATATTGTATACAAAAAGGCTAAAATCAAGTACTCTTATGTGGCATTTGGTTTAATGCATATTTCATTATCAAGGGTAATATAATATTTTGTCATGACATTACCATGTCTATTTTTAAAAACTTTCCTTAAGCTCATTAATTTATTAGTACCTACAGTACCCAAACGGATAATATAGGAGGTAATATCATAACCATTTTTTTCTGAGGTTGTGTAATATTTTCACTCAGAATCTAAAATTTGTGGTCTTTATACCCTTCATATTTTATGTTATTGCCTATGTTAATCTTAATAAAACAAAATAAACCAAGCCTTTAAAACAAAGCAAACTCTCGCTTTATTATTTTCTAAGCTTTCAAGTTCTTTGATAAGCATCAGTTCTCCATTCATCCATTGAGAAGCTATCTCTACTCCATGTCTCATGCGAAGAAACTACCATTGAGGTACAAAAATCTAATCAGTCTATTCTTTAGCCTCTTGTCAATTTTTGGATAAAGGTTATAGGTTTAGAATTTAGGTTTATGGTCTAAAATTTTAAAATTAATGTTTTAAGGTTTGTTTATGGTTACAAGATTTTTAAATTGGTGGTTCTATGTATTTGATTATAGTTTTGGAAATTAATTGTTTTTAGATGTGCTCATGGCTGTGGAAGAAAAAGGAGGGGAAAGAAAAGTAATGAGACTGTAACAAATTAGTAAAAGTTTTTAGATATGCCTGTTTGTTTCACATGATTTGTTACTACATCCTACTTTTAGAACATGCCTAATCTACAACCACCATCTAAATTAGGCTTAAGATTAGCATTATCTTTCATTGTTCCATTTTCATGTTTGTTGATGCTATATCATTGCTTGATAGCATAAATTAATACGATTTCAATGTTGTATATAGGGGACTAGAGAAGGATGGATTACAATTGTATTATTATTATTCAAATTAAATTTATTTTTAGTTTATTTGCCTTTTTTTTCTTTCCCATCTAATTGCAACCAGGAATTCTTCTGCAAGTTCTTTTTCTGAATTGTCATAGTTTCTACTGACCATCCATCATACAAAATAAGATATTGAAATTAGTGAATGATCTGTTTAATCAACCAAGTAACACTAACAGACTTAACTTCAAAGACTACAACTATATAAAATTAGATTGAAAACCTAATAATTTCTAGCTAATGTCTAACCTTATTATCATCTATAGCAAGACATAAGCACCTAGTCTAGATTAGGTTTTTAGATATCAAACTGTCAAAATATACTAGAAATATATATGCAGCTCAAAGTAAACAAGAAAGATAGATCCAAAGACCAAAAGTAAGCTATATTTAAGTTAAAATGAGGTAACATCCACTTATACATAATCAATTCACTTATTATCGGTTGGTATTCATTGTATCCCTTAGAAGCAGGAATGCTGAGGTTGGTATTGGTTGCTTAGATTGTTTTGATGGATTATCACTTAAATCCACTTATACATAATCAATTAAAGAAATCAAGAAATTTTTTAGCTTATCCAAAAATAACAACTATTTAGAATTTCATCACAAATGCATGGTATCTCAATATATAAATAAACAAAATAGACTATGTAATTATATTATAATTATGGACCAACCTTGAAATTTGATGCAAATGCATCAACAACCACAAAATATTGAGTGGCTTTTAGGCATATACAATCTTAGTTTCATATTTAATGATTTTCCATCTATATCTATTGCTTTACTTGCCTATTTTTTACTTTCTTGCTATGATTTGAGGTTAATTTGCTTGCTTATTTTCTATTTTAGAGTTTTGAAGGTATCACTAGGCTTTTTTATTCTATTGGTTTAGTGTTTGACTTGTAGTTAGACTTTTTCATAGGGAACATAGATAATATAATCACATATTTATGTCTCTAACCTTTATAATATTTTGATTGTTATAACAGTTATGTCTATTAATAAGAAAGAAAATGCACTGATCATAATTCTAATTTATAATTGGAGATAATGGAAACTATGTTCCAAATGTTATTATTTCTTTCTATTTCAATGTTGCTTAGGACATATAGAAGTAGACATCAAATATCATTTGCTCATGAAACACTTTATAGGCATAATATTAAGGCAATCAACTTATATAAAATATGTTTTGAAAGTGATACGCAAAGCTTAAAAAATTATAGAATGGATAGGAGATGTTTTGTATAATTTTGTCATTTATTAAAAACTAGCAAAGGATTAAAAGAAAATAGAAATATGGGTACAAAATAAATAGTTATTAGTCTTCTTCACATAATATCCCACCATACCTAGAATAGGGATATTAAGTATCAAACAGCCAGATCTAATGAGACAAAAAGTAGACAATTTCATATAGTGTTAAACTCAGTATTAATGCTTCATTCAATGCTTTTTAAAAATACAGAACCAATACTAGTAAATTCAACAAATGATAGACGGAAATGGTTTAAGGTATTATCTCATAGTCTCTTTATCGAATTAAATTGTTTGATACAATTTAATATGTAAATAGGTATTATTATATATTTTCATTTTGTTTATGAGTTTAGGGCTATTTGGGTGTCTTAGATGGAACATACATAAAGGTGAATATGGAATCAAAAGACAGACCTAGGTACAGGTTAAGGAAAAATAGACATGCAATTCATTTATGTTTTACCATGGTGGCATGGTTCTGGCATTGACGGTAAAGTACTTAGGATGCCATTGTTAGAAGAAATGGTTTAAGGTTTCCACAAGTTAATGCTTAAATACATAATTACATATTATGTTAGGAAATAAAACATAAAACACTTTTGTGTATTAATTCAATTCTTAGTTGGATAGGGTATTACTATTTCTATGATGCTGGATAAACAAACAAGGAATATTTTCTAGCACCATATAAAGGTCAAAGATTACACTTGAATGATTGGAAATGAAGACACCAATGTTCTACACCCCAAGAATACTTCAACATGAAACACTCTCATGCAAGAAATTGCATTGAGAGATGTTTAGGCATATTGAAAGCTAGATAGATAATTTTGAAGGAGAAATCATTTTATGTGATGCAATGTAGAATAATTTCTACTTGTTGTATTCTTCATAACTTTGTTAGGTCTAAATGCCAATTGACTCTATGGAAAGTGATGTTGTTGAAATAGATAGTAGTCAAGTAGAAGGCAAGGATGAAGAAGACCTGATTAGGCATTGTAAGTCAAGCAATGCTTGGAATGAGTTTTGAGACAAGCTAGTAGAGGAGATGTTCACCAGTTGGCTAGCCTAAAATTCTTAAGGATAGGTCTTAGTTTTTATTGATGATTATGTCATTTTTATGTGCCTTTATGCACTTTAAATTTTATGTATTTGATACTATGGATGAATTTTTCATGTGTTTTTGAATGGAGATAATGTTCAAATCGAGGTTATTGTTGAAGAATGATGTGGTGCATATATATTGCGTTTGGAGAAATGTTTTTTTTATTTTCCATACATGTTTAAATTAGTAAGATGTACATATGTCATCATTTAATATGGAGGCAAGGGTTCATAAGAAACAAATAGCTTGAAGGATAAAGACTATAGCATGTAAAAGGCAGTGGACCAAAAAGTAAGATGCCATGCTTGTTGAATGTTTACAAATCTTGGCAGAATTACACATTTTAAATTGGTCCCCAAACTATAGGCCAAATATTAAATTGGTCCTCTAAACTTTAAAATGTATCAATCAGGTCCTCAATCTTAATGTCTCATATCAATCATATCCATTTGTTAGTAAAACCATGGGAATAGATGCTAAATGACACATAACATGCGAAAAAAACTGATGATAATGTTATCTTTCATTTTTTTCCTTTTTATTTTTCTTTTACTTATTCATTTATTTTCTTTTTCAAATTTTATTTTCTTTTTTACAAATAATACAAAAATAAAAAATTATTATTAAATTTAAATTAAGTTTTAAAAATAATTAATTTAATATATAAACATAAAAAATATTTATTTAGAATTAATTTTATAAAAAATTATTTTTGATTTTTTGTTTATTTTTATTATTTTTTTATCATTTTATCTTCTTGATAAATAAACTTAAACATAATTAAAATTTTATACTACAATTTAAATTAATTTTATAAATATAAATAATTTAATTTTTTATTTTTATCTATTCTTGTATTTTTTTTCTCCCTTATAAATAAAAATAAAATATATAATATTATAATTTCAATTAATTTTATAAATATTGAATAACTCATAAGAATATTTATTTACATTAATTTTATAAAAATATTTAAAGTTTTTTACTTTTTTCTTTTTTTATTTTTCTTTTTGTTTTGTTTATAAATAAATTCTAAGAAAAATAAATAATAATTAATATTATAAATTAAATTAAAATTAAAAATATTTATAAAAATATAAAAATATAAAAATATTTATTTAAATTAATTTAGGAGGATTTTCTTAACTCTTGATGATTGAAAAAGAGAAATTTGACTCCCCACAGTTAGTCTGACATAAATAAACTAGATTTTGAATTAAATAATTGTAAATATATATTTATATTTTTATGATTAATTTCATTTTTGAAAATTTAATTTTAAATTATAATACAAATTATTTTATTTTTTTATTTAGAAATATAAAAAAAGATAAAAGATAAAAAAGTAAAAGAATTGAAATACTTTTATAAAATTAATAAAAAATAATTATTTTATATTTTTAGTAAATTATTAATTTTTAAGTCAATTCATGGACGATTCAAACCTCGGAAGAATTTCATAACGTCTACAATGGTTGGAGTAAGCATCCAAAATTTTCTAGTACCTTTTAAGAAAACCTTTTGGGCTTTAGTGCCCATTTTTAGGAAATAACGCTTACCATAAGCTTTCCAAATTAACCTTTTGAGACTTGGTGTTTACTAGCTCAGTTTAACACCAGTTGAACTGTTACATCCAAAAATTAGAAGAATGCTTTAACTTGATTGTTTGCCTTCTGACAAATCCCTAGTAAAAGAACATCGACCTTGACTTTATTGTAACAACCCATAATTTTTTATTTGAAACTTTAAATTCGGTTCAATTAAAGCCAATCAGCTTAAGTCTCTGAACTTATCTTACCTTATTTTGAGATATCTCTAGGGGTAATTACATATCATGGAAAAACTTTGACATACATACCAATCACCCTTGATATAGGGAAGCAACCCCAACTTTTAGGATTGTCAATCAAGTAGAATTTTCCCTAGGTCAAAACAAGAAAATGGTCTTGTTTGATAAATCCTAGTTGATTGAATGATTTTGGGTTCTTGCCTGATCCTAATAGGGACAATCCTCACCAAATAAGAGTTGGCATACGTATATTCCTTAAGCAAAAAAAAATGCAACTTTATTACTTTAACTGCATACAATTATGAAATTTCCAATCTTGGATAGATAAACTTGAACTTTTGTATTTGGTGACCTTCTAGGAAAAATCAAAGTATTCCTAAGGCTTTGAGGTTAAAATGAGAGAAGGTCTCATTGGGTAAGTCCCAATCTACCCTTAAAAAATCCAACATAAGCTTTCATTGATGGGATAATCCCAAGAAGTGAAAAAATTAGCAATGATAAGGCGTAAAATGATGAAGTCCCACCGACATACAATAGGACTAACGCTCCTGATCTTTCCTTAACATGACATGAAATAATGCATCTATCATGTCCTCACACGTATTTGTATCATTTCAAGAAGCATTTGCACCATGCATAAGTGTTAGCATTTGTGTCATGACTGTTTGCACCCTTTAAAATTTCCAATTTCAAATGTGAAAGCCCAAGAGTAGCTAATAGATTTCATCTCAGTTGAAATTGGTAGTAAAATGAAAAAGCCTAGGAGTAGTTGGTAAGAATAGCTTCAGTTGAAATTGGCATTGAAATGAAAGCCCAAGAGTAGCTCATAAGAATATCTCTAATTGAAATTGGCATTGAAATAAAAGCCTTTTCAAAAGCCTCAGAGTAGCTGATAGGTTTTGCCTTAATCACTGCTTGACTAATAGGTTCCACCTTAGTCACATCTATTAACTAATAGGTTTTGCCCTAGTCAATCTCTTAACTAATAGGTTTCACCTTTTCAATCTCTTGACTAGTAGGTTTCGCTCTAGTTATCTCCTTTGACTAATAGGTTTCACCCTAGTCACATCTCTTGATGAATAGGTTTTGCCCTTGTCACCTTTTTCAACTAATAGGTTTCACCTTAGTTGCTTTTTTTGACTAATTGGTTTTGCCCTAGTAACTTCCTTTGACTAATAGGTTTCATATTAATCATTTCTTAACTAATAGGTTTCGCCCTAATCATCACTTTTAACTAATAGGTTTTGCCTCAATCGCCTTTTTTAGATTGATTAGCTTCACCTAGTTACTTCCTTTTACAAATAGGTTTCACCCTAGTTATCTCTCAACTAATAAGTGTAGACACCTTATTTTGTCCAAGCTAATTTAAGCAATCTGGAGCACGGA
>JBBYHK010314667.1:4245-17904 GCA_038382065.1 Adansonia grandidieri | reverse complement strand
AATTCAGATTTATACAGGAAAATACAAAATTAGCCTTTAATTAAAATGTTCTTTTCTTTTCTTGTTTTTTGGATAATTAATTGACAGTGTTACTATATATCTACATATATTTTATTAAATGATAAAAGATAATTTTGCATTTGAATATTTCCTTCATATATATATATATATGTATGAGCTTTTATATCAATGTATTACAAAATCACTTCTCAATTTTTATTTTCATTTTGATTAAACCATAATGAATAGCGTATTGCTAACCTCGCTATTTGTCTTGGCTATCTCAACCACATTGTTCAACTAAGGTTTTGCTGCTGATGACGATAAGCATTCAAATGCACATCTTAGCCACCTTTTGCCACGGTGCTATATGGTGCCGTTGGCATTGGTGTCACAAGCCATGGCTAAGATCCCTACCTTTTATTCCTGCACATCACGAGAACTTATAGAGCCTCCGCCCTAGGACCCTACAAGGGAAGAGTGCAAGCAACTTATCTCAAAAGACGAAAATTGCTTTACAAATATTTTCCGTTCTCTCTCGCTCGGTAAACCCTCAATTCGAGCTGAATGTTGTCCTCTTGTTATTCCATTTCCGGAGTATTGCTTCAATGATGTTTTTCCTTCTTTTCGTGATCTAACTCCGAAGTTTAAGCAGCATTGCTCTAATAAAGGAGGAGCTACACCACCACCAGCTTAGATCAGTTTTGATCATCGGTTATGATTAGCTTTCGATTAAAGTTTATGATTTCCAGAGGTTTCTGTGAATGTTTTTTTTATTGCAAGTCTTGTAATTCTTTATTTATTTAATAAAAGAGATTTATGGTTTTTTTCTTTTTATTGAAATCTCCAAATTATTGAATGTTTATGGACCATTACTCTTCATTTAAAATTGAAATTACATAGCAGTTACAATGTCCTATCCTACTCTACTAAAATGGACTTATCATTAAACTTTTAGATTTCAAGTTCAAGTTACAAATTCCAATTATAATTATTATTATAACTTGTTGGTAGTAAGTAATCAGATTTATCCCAATATATTTCATTTGTGGAAAAAAGGCACAAGTTTAGAGAAATTTGGGATTAATAATTTTGGGGTAACTTATCATATTAGTTCATTTTTTTTTCACTTACATGTATATATATATATATATACATATATATATATATATATATTGTAAAAGCTACGAGCCCTTCAATTTCAAAGCAGACTTTGAATAGTGGCTATTAGTCTGGTAATTGCTCAAAAGACTTTGAACAGTGGTTTCAGTGTGCTGACAAAATCAAAGACAACAATGTCACCAGAGGCTTTTTTTATTTTTTTTCCAACGCTTTTGAAACTTAAAATATCATGGAAATCCTATATCACCTTCCCAGCGGAGACTCTCTACACTTGAACAGTCACCCCATAGCCTGCCTACCTCTCTATCTCCAATCGCTCGTCTGACTCTTAACACTTGCCTGCACCATTATCAAACGTCAATGATTGGAGTGACTGATTAATACATGTGTCTCCATAGCTAATGATACTTATCAAGGTCTCACTACTTGCCAGGCTATGAAGTCTCAAAAACTCCATTGGTATTCATGCACCTATATATTGAGCTTTACGGTTTAAACAATTCCCGAAATAACATTTATTAATGCCACCATAAAGAATCCTGACGAAGAATTCAGTAGCTTGCAAATGAGATATATAAAGTTTCGCATTGCAGGTGAAAGCGTTTATCTGATTATATATCAGCATTAGGTGCACTTTACTTGGGAAACAATTATCTAGGAAAATTCATAAGCAGCAGTAGAAATAATGTCCCCAGTCCCAACCTCCTTAACTAAGTCACTTTTGAGTATGACATAGATTTGATATTTCTGTGTTTTTTTTTTTTTTTTGCTCTTTTTAACTGCAGACTGTCTATCAGAGAAAATGGGTACTTATTTTTTCACACAATTATTCAAAAAGTTACATCATTTGAGCAGAGTAAGTAATCTTTCTTTTTCACTGCTTAAACTTTTCTTGGGGATTACAAAGCTTTAGTGATATTATTTTCCTCCTTGTTTGGTTAATATATAGTAGAACAGCTTGATCTTGAATGCTGGATTCCCAGGGGTTTACAAAGCTTTAGTTATATAATTTTCTTTCTTGTTTTGGTTAATATATAGCAGAACAACTTGATCTCAGAAAGATGAATTCCCCGTGATTATATTTGGCCTCTGTAGCTTCAGGCCGTACATGTTGTTAAACCTAAAGAACTGTTCTGATTTCAACCTCTTATCATAAATCTGAATTTATTTTTAATGTTTTATTTGTTTGTTATTTGACAGCAAACAAAAGAAAAGGCTATAAATTCTGTTCACAAGTATGTTTGAAATGCTTTGTATTTCTTGCTGCTTACTGTCTTTCTAACTATTGCTAGCTATATTTGTTGCAGCTATTTGCTTTCTATACCAAAATTTTCTTTTACAACTTGGTAAATATCATACGTACTAAAAGAAAATTCTTTTTACTCGTTGCAATAAAATCGAAAGAGCTTACATGATAGATTTAATAACGCATAGTTTTTTTTTTTTTTTTTTTTTTTTTGCGTTTAAGCTAAACGTAAATTATAAAGGTGGACTACTAATTAGATATAAGAGAGCTACCACTGTACATGAGATCATCAGCTAAAATCTTATTTGCAGCCTCCGATGGATGGAAACCATCCCAGAAAACATATTCAGATGCATTTGCACATGTTCCAATAGACTTTTGATTGCACAGTATTGATGTTTCAAGCAGTCCAGTTCCACAACAAGCCTTTCTTGCCTCAGCAAAACCTATTTATACATTGCTCAAACTATCAGTGATTTGATTAGAAAGTAAACCCAGACTAATACTACTGGAATAAAATGATATAGCGAATACTTAAAATTAATTATATATATATATATATATATATATACCGTTCTCTGAAGATTTTGTAACAAGCTTGTAGAGAGATTGGTAGATGTCCAAGACAACCAATTTAAGGTCAGAATGTTTTTCTTGCAACCTTTGAGATGTGTGATTGAGTTTGTTGTTGAATGATTCCGCATTATTATTTAACCTAGTCACACACTTGTTGCTACCAAACCCAAAAGTTGTGATAGCTGCTGGCAAGCAACCTATCGGTGGCAAAGTTGTGACTCCAATTCTCCTTGCTCCAAGCCCATGCAAACCCTGTGACAAAACTTTAACTTCTAATTAATTGAGGATCATGAAATTATAACTTTTTAATTGAGGAGAAAGAGACTAAGGAAGACCTTAATGAAATTAGCATATGATTCAATGAGAATATCTGAAAATTTGTCTGGTGTATAGGCTGTGAATAAAAAAGGATTAATGTAGAAGTTCTGAAGAAAGTCACTACTCCCTGAACTGATAAGATAGATTGCACCAGATATCGTTGAAGAAGAATTAGTTTTCCCTACAATTGCCACTAACTTATTCTTATACTCCTTAAAGTTGTCCAGTTGCTTACCCAGCGAAAGTGTCTTCTGAAAAAAAACAAAAAATTAAAAAATAAATGTCAACAATCTATAAAAAATAAAGATAATTTTTGGTTTCATTTTGTCTTACATATAACTTAGCTGTAGACTCATAGTAACCAGAAGCAGCTGATGCAAAGTTAGCTCCAATCAACAAGTTCTTTCCTTTAGCTTTGTTCCTCATATAAGCTGTTTGATATTCAGTGAAGCCAAGCTTCTCAGCTGTGTTAAAAAAAATATGTTTTGTAAACATATATACAAGGTGAGACAAAATAAAAAAAAAATACAATTCAAAATTGGTTTATAGATCAATGAACTGACCAATTATGTCTAAAACTAATTTTCCATTGCAGAATCTTCCAGTTGGCTTGTGATTAACAAAGTCCCTCCCATAAGGAGGGAAGTTGGCTTTAATAATTGTCGCGAGGTTGTTGTTGTTTCCTGAATCAACAACTGAGTCCCCAAATATGAACATGGCAGGAACAAGTGGTTGACCATTAACCACAAAGAGCACAAAGGCAACAAGAACAAATTGAGCGAAGATATAACTTGCTAGCTTCGTTTTCTTCATCTTTTGGAGGGTAGAAAGAATTGTAAATGGGAAAATGGGATGTTAAAATAAATTAAAATTAAGGTTTTTGTTTCAACAAATATTTTTGTTTGAGTTGAGGCTATGCAGTTATGAATTGGCATGAAGTTCAATTTATATAATTTGTTCATCCTATCATTTTTTATTATCACACGTAGTACGTTTTCACCAACTAGAAAATACTAGCATACCACATTTATTATGTTTTACACCAACTTTGAAAATATTAATATATCACACATGTTATGTTTTACACCAAGTTGGAAAATATCAACATACAACACATATTATGCTTTTCACCCACTTAAAAATATTGGGTGACTCACCAAAATCATCTTGAAGCCATCTATACAATTTATTCCAATCACTTTTTTTTTTGGTACCGAGCACATTATGCTGTTCACTAGTTTATAAGAGATATTAAATTATTGACCAAAATTACATACATTATCTTCGAAAATATATAAAACAATCAATTTCATTAATTTTTATTAGTCCTTGATCTCAT
Source organism: Adansonia grandidieri (assembly GCA_038382065.1). Classification (NCBI taxonomy): domain Eukaryota; kingdom Viridiplantae; phylum Streptophyta; class Magnoliopsida; order Malvales; family Malvaceae; genus Adansonia; species Adansonia grandidieri. The sequence continues at coordinate 13,303 of JBBYHK010314667.1, read as the reverse complement.
CAACCCTTAGCATGGTTTTGAATTATTTTCTTTATATTACAGAGTATTTTTTGCAAGCTATTTTCTATTCATTCCTTCTTTTCATATTTTAACGACTGATACTGATATTCACATCGATAAATACAAGATAAGTCATAAAAAGTGCTAAATCTCACACTAATACTTTGAAAAACAATTTGATAGTATCAAATTACATTGAACACAAGTTGCTATATGATAGAAATTACGAGAACTCGAATAGTAATAATCATATTAAATATTAGAATTTGTTAGGACATAGGTTTGAGAAAATTTGAAAACCATGCACCAACAAAATAAAATTATCTGAGTTGGTTAAACAAAACTTTGTATGAGGTTTTCTTAGTTTTATTCTAAGCATGAAACTATTATTCAATATAAGTCATTTTTCTGTATCTTCGGAGTTCTATTTATAATCAAGTTAATATCTTGGTCTACAAACAAAATTATACAAATATATTTGTTTATATAAACATAATTTTCCAAATATATGTTTATTGAGACTAACACAATTATCTAAACATAACTCTGAAGTTAAATAATTAAAGAGACATGCCTTTACATCATCACATGAAGTCTTATGACTTATTATCAATGCTGTTGAAGCAGAGCTGGATGGAGAATCAGTGGTTTAACTAGTCTAGTACACTATATCAAATCATTTATAAATTAGATTGATAAAAAAATAGGTTTAATTTATTTTTTTTAATATTGACGTAATAATAATTAACTTTGACACTTAACTAGCAATCCTATTCCTGTGTGCAAGGACAATGTCATACTTTGGCTGCAACGCCAATTATTTAGTTGCTCAAAATTCTCACGCATTTCCTACTCTTCAATTTAATTTAAAATAATTAATCATATAATTTTTTTTAAATGGCATGAAATAATCTCTCTTCGATTAATTATAAATCTTGAAATATATACATCTAGGATCTTGTACTACATACCCTGCTAGATACAGTTAGAATGCTTGAATTTAGACTAGTCTTGTATAAATTTATTTATAAGTCGAATCAGATCGTGATCCAAATTTTTTAAAAAATCTCTTACTTAGGCCATGCCCAACCTATAAGTTGCCCTTTCTATCTAGTAATATTAAAATATTAATTTTATATTAACATTTATATAATTTTATTATTATAAAAATATTTTTATTAGAAGAACTATGATTTTGAGTTGGACTAGATCAAATTAATAAATATCATCTTTAGATTTGATTCTATATGAGTTGATCTAAGTGAACTGTCTAATCTTTTAGCATATCTAATAATTTATATAAACCACTTGCATAGCTAATGTGAACAAATATATAAATAAATAGTTAAAAGTGGGTTTTTAAAATATGTTCTAATTTTACCTTTTTTTTTTCTTTTGGCAATCCAATCTTTTATTTAAATTAAAGTCATGACGATTAAAATCAAGTACTTATAGGCATATATATATTTTCCTTGCGTACAATTGGGTCGATATTCAGAAAGTGTTAATAGAATCTTGCGATGGCCTTAAAATTACAAAGTAGAATGTCCAAATATAGTATCAAAACATAAGAGTAAAAGTCTTTGGTTTTGCAAGAGAATCATTCTCTTGTTGAAATTAAACAAATATGGTATCTAAAGATTTATTGTGCTCGCCAAATCTTCTTTGAAGATTGAAGCCAGCGTTTTTCAAAGTAAAGCCGATTGAATTATTGTGAGCATATATCATACATCATGCCCTAAATTATTTTTATTGATATGAAAAACATGTTGAAAGTAATTAGGATTATTTAAAATTTCATAACAATATTCAAATATATCCTTTAAATAACAAAAATCTAAAAAATATTAATTAAAATAATTTTGTCACAACTTCCAACCCGTAATTTACTTTGCTGTGTTGATTTTGGCAATGCCATTGGTTTTTAATGACAAAAATTGAAAAACAAAAGGAAAAAAACAAAAGAAAAAAAGGTAAAACCAAAACTTAATGAAACGTGTTAAGTTATAACCAAGTAGATAGGTGACGTGGTAAAATAATTCATTGATGGAATAAAGATTAAACGTAAAAGATTTAAATTAACCTCAGTCTAGAAAAAAATTTAGCTTACTAACTTATAATGCGCAGATTAATTTTATTTATTTAGATTTAATTTATATTTAAAAGAATGGTTTGAAATATTTTTTGTGCTTTAAATTAAGATAAAATCATATATATATATATATATATAAACATTTGAATAAATTAAATTTTTGTATATTTTAAAATTTTGATTGTTTTTTTGGCTATGTCATAAAGTTTTATTAATTGTTGATGCAAGAACCGTCGGACTGCGTCGCTACGAGGTATTGTCCACTTTGGAGCAGTCATGGACTGTCCTCATGAATTTATCCTTTGAGAAAAAACACCTCGACAGAGGTGAGTGTGCCGTCTTAGCTCAGTCGTCTGTGAGGTATTGTCTCGCATGCCAAGGGTTTCGGTGTGACCTTGGAAGGGGTTTTGTCCCCTTGAAGAAGGGTGACTCAATAGAGGAAGGTTGGCCCTTGCTTTTTAAGCCACAGTCTATATCCTTGACTAGTCGATGTGGGATTGTGGTATTGTCTTAACACTAGCCCCCCAGGCAAGGGTGTGGACTGTGTAGGTTCCCACAGATGGCGCCAATTGTTAATGTAAGGATTGTCGGACTGCGCCCGCTATGAGGTATTGTCCGCTTTGGAGCAGTCATGGACTGTCCTCACGGATTTGTCCTTTGAGAAAAGGCGCATCGACAGAGGTGAGTGTGCCGTCTTAGCTCAGCCATCTATGAGGTATTGTCCCGCATGCCAAGGGTTCCGGTGTGACCTTGGAAGGGGTTTTGTCCCTTGAAGAAGGGCGCCTCTATAGAGGTGAGTGCTGCGAAGGGCGCCTCGATAGAGGTTAGTGTGCCGTCTTAGCTCAGCCATCTATGAGGTATTGTCCCACATGCCAAGGGTTTCGGTGTGACCTTGGAAGGGGTTTTGTACCTTGAAGAAGGGTGCCTCTATAGAGGTAAGTGCCGCGAGGGATGCCTCAATAGGGGAAGGGTGGCCCTTGCTTGATAAGCCACAGTCCATATCCTTAACTAGTCGATGTGGGATTGTGGTCTTGTCCTAACACTAGCCAGCTCCTCCTCAGCCTCCTCCTTGGCTTCCGCCTCCTCAGCTTCCCCACTACTTGACCCTTCCTCTTCCTCATCGCCTCTCTGTTCGACGACCACCCCTCTCATCTCTTCTTCCTCCTCCTCCAACACCACGTGACCAGACATCTCTCCCTGACTTAAATGCCCCACTATTGCCTTCACCTCGTTTCCCACTTCCTCTAGTCTACCCTTCCTCGCCACCGACTTCACCAATAGTCTTCCCCCCTTACCATGAACTACAACCCACCAACCCAAAAATAAAAATAAAGAGAAACTCACCAGCACTTACCAATCAATGACTTTCAGCGCTCCTCTACGCACCTCCACAAGCACGATCGCTGCCAAACAATGCAAAACCGTTAAACTGCTAAAACACTATGATTACCCTTTACCACCGCTCCCTCAAACTTTCACAACTCACCCTTTCTCCTCAAAATATCTAAACCTCCACTCTGCTTTCTCTCCTTTTCAAAAAAAATGAAACACCTCCTCAGCCCTTCACCCTATTATATACCCGCACGATCTTGCCTCTTCCCATTCCCCCCACCACGTGTCACAATCCTATTCAGCGACATAACCGTGCCACCCTGACACTCTGCCCCACACTGACACGTGTTCCCCTTGTCGTTTCGTATCCCCCAAATTACGCCCCTACAAATCCCCTGTCAGGACACGTGTTCCCCTCTTATTCCTTCTTTCTTTCCCATGCCCTTCTGTTACCCTGCCATTACTGCCAGATGTGCCTTCTCGCCTCCCGCGCGTTAAACCCCACAGGCCACGCGCCAATTCCCCATCACACACGTCCAAAACGTCAGGTCACTTTATGACCGCCTTTTTGGACCCTGGGGGGGACAATTGTTATACCTCCACATATGACGACCACCGAACCGGCCACAGTTCTATTTGGACGACCGCATGCGATAACAGAATGGCGATTGCCGAACCACACCTGACAACAATGTGACCTCTTCGGCAGTGACTTAAATGCGGAGTTGACACCCTGATTGGTGGCCAACTGACTGAGCCGACCACTAGGCATCATAGCCTGACACCTAGCTCGGGGATGGTCATATCACCACCAAATCACCTGACACAGTGTCCTCAAACGAATCCTATAAAAGGGGGCAAGCATGCTCACAGGTAAGCATTCAACTCCAAGAAAAACACTTAGATACTATTACGGAAAACACTCCTCTGACTTAATCATCGGAGGAGGCTCCCGGAGTAAGAACTCCGGCGTCCTTCTGACTTTCTCTGTGTTGCAGGATTCTGCCTAGCTTCGGGTTCCCGCAAGGAAGACATCAACATTAATAAAAGAGACTCACAAAACATAACAACGCCTTGTATCCCAAAACACCATATTAGACATCAACAAATCCATATATAGGTCCAGCACACCTTATAACCAATACCTATTTTCAAAGCCTTTCTCGACACCTAACACAAGCTCATAAAACATAAAGCACATTATGGTAGTACCCATCGTAATGTATACCATGTTTCTTAATTTTGCATACGTTCGAAAGAGCAAAGATCACAGAAACAGTCGCTATAAAATATCCTAAACTGATCCTCAAAGAGCCAAGCATGGAAAAACTGAGATCAATCCACTCCTATTCTAGCCAAAGAGTCAAAAAAACAGATTGCCTCTCTAAAAACATGAACAAAATCCACAGATCCAATTTTCTGTCTTAAACTGTCTTATCTCATGGAACAGCATCCACTCCTTCCATGGCCTACATTCTATCTTGCAAACCCTTCCAACAGCATTTTGTACTCTAGAGCCGTATTAATCACCATAAACTCCGTAATGATAGAGAACAAAACAGCCAGAGGGCCACAGAAAATTCTAAAATTCATAATCCATTCAAAGCTAGCAAGAAAACGGTCCAATCTACTCCACTTCATCCCTTCTCCAACCCACAAGTATTGGTAGGTCTATCCACTCAATTTCAGTAATAAAATTATTAAAATCTCTCACATGGACCCCAATCAAGCTACGTCCCTTCTCTCCTTCTGACCTTTGATCAAATTAAATAATAATTTAAATAAATTTAATATTAATTTACAGATATCTTGAAGACCCGACTCATATGAGTCGGGCCTACCAGGCGAAGTGAGTAATCTTACCCCTAAGCATGTCTATTTTGGAATTTTAACACCACCTCTAAGTTCTATTAACACTTTATGAATATCAACCCAATTGTACGCAAGGAATATACATAATATTAATATAAACAGGAGTGTACATATAGTCAAAAGAAATACATTCATTCAGCCAAAATTGAAAAAAAAAAAAAAATCTACATGTGTTACGAAGAATGACTAAAGTAGAAAAGTGTAAATGCACAGAAGCAAAAAGGTAAAGAAACAAGTTTAGGGAAAATAATTTGTATTTTTTTAATGATGATAGGTTACATAAAAATTTTATTTATAGGGCGATTACGTGAATTATACAAAATAAGAATCAATTTAATAATTACAAAATTATGTCTTAATCCATAAGATTATGTATTGATGCCTAAGGTTATGCCTAATATTACACCTAATATTATGTCTTGATACCCAAAATTACTCGAAGGTCAAAGGTGTGACATGTTAGTTAAAGGAAAAAAAAATCAATAGAATGTGAAAAATAATCTTATATTTTGGTGATATATTTGGTTTTAAGAATAGTTTTTCTCTCTCTCCCATTTATTTTGTAAGGAATTCAACTTACCATAATTATATATATACATATATATATATACATATATATATATATATATACATATATACATACATATTGCTTCGAAACAACTAACAATGAACATTAACTAGAATGTGAATCAGAGTATGGAAAACAAATTCTTGGAATACAATTGAAAAACTTGTTTAAAGGAAGTTCTAAATAAATTTGAGAGACCCAAATGAATTTGTTGTTAAATTTTGTATCATTGATTTTTTTTAATTATTTTGTATTATCGGACATTGATATCTATTTTTTATTAATTGTGTATTAAATTATATGCCTAAGTACTTCATTTTTATCATGATAGCGTTATTTTTGTGTCAAAGATTGGAATGAAATTTTTTTTTTAAAAAGAATATAAAGTTGGAAACCTATTTAAAAAAAAAAAAATCCTCGCTTCACTATTTATTTATATATTTATTGACATTAGTTATACAGATGGTTTATATAAAAAACCTAGACATGTTGAAGCATCTAGTACTCTTCCTGAGCCAACTTGTATTGAGTCGAATCTAAGCATAATAGTTGACGATTATGATTCAACTAAATTCATAAGTACTTCAACTTGAAATTCAAAAGTTTGATGATAAATCCATTTTACCTTAATTAATTTAGCATACGATTCAATGGGAATATCTGAGAATTTGTTAGGTGTGTAGGTTGTGAATAACAAAGGATTGAAGTAAAATTTCTGAGAAAGTCACTGCCCGCTGAACTGATAAGGTCGATTCCACCGGCTATTATTGAAGAAGCATTGGTTTTCCCTGCAACTGCAATTAACTTATTTTTATACTCTTTGAAGGTATCCAATTGCTTACTTAATGAGAGTGTACTCTGCAAAAGCAGAGAACAAAAAATAATTGTTTACAGTCTATAAAGAAATAAAGGTAATTTTTTTGTTTATTTTTTCTTACATATAATTTTGCAGTAGACTTGTAGTAACCAGAAGCAGCTGATGCAAAGTTGGCTCCATTAACAGGTTCTTTCCTTTGACATTTTTGCTCATATAAGTTGGTTGATGCACAGTGAACAAAGCTTCTCAGCTGTGTTAAAAAGAAAAAAAACATCTTATAGAAACATATATAATATGAAACATAATAAAAGAAAATCAAACTGGGGTTGATAGGCTCAATGAATTGACCAATTATGTCTAAAGCTAATTTTCCATTGCAGAATCATCCGGTTGGCTTGTGATTAAAAAAGTCCCTCCCATAAGGAGGGAAGTTGGCTTTAACAACAGTCGCAAGGTTGTTGTTGTTTCCTGAATCAACAATTGAGTCTCCAAAAATGAATATAGCGGGAAAAAGGGGTTGACCATTAGCCCCAGAGAGCACAAAGGCAAAAAGAACAAATTGAGGGAAGATATAACTTAGAAGCTTCATTTCCTTCATCTTTTGGAGTCTAGGAGGAATAGTAAATGAGAAAATGGGATGGATATAAGGGTTACTTGGAAATGGCTTAGAACTAAATAACTGAAAATTAAAGCTAGTGTTTCAACAAGCTTTTTCTTTATGAGTTGAGGGTATACAGTTATGAATTGGTATGGAGTTCAGTTTATACAATTTGTTCATCTTACTTTTTTTCTTCATATCATACATAATACGTTTTTCACGAACTTGAGAAAATTAACATACCACACATTTTATGCTTTTCACTAACTTAAAATACCACACATTTTATATTTTTCACCCAACTTAGAAAATAATAGGTGACTCACCAAAATCACCTTGAAGCAATCTATAAAATTTATGTTATCTTCAAAAATAATTAAAACAATCAATTTCTTTTTATGGGTCCTTGATCCCATTAACTTTTAACATGGTTTTAATTAATTTTTTGTAATCTATTTTCTACTCATTCCTCCTTTTAATATTTTAACAATTGATACTGTTGTCTTTATCGACAAATACACGATAACTAAGTTACAAAAAGTGTTAAATCTCACCTTAATACAAACTAACAAGGTTGAAAACAATTTATTATATAGTTGTCAAGTTACCATGAACATAAGTTGCTTACATGATAGAAATCATGAGAATTAGAAAATTAATTATCATCTCACAAATTAGAATTTGTTAGAGCATAGGTTTAAGAAAATCTAAAAAAGAAAAAAAATTAAAAAGCTTTAATACATGTAACAGCATTATTTTCTATAAGGTTTGCACTTTATAATTTAATATGCAAAATAATATTTTGGTTTATATCATAAAATGAAACATTGACTTCGTTGAATTAATGTACTGAACATTCACCAAAGTAAAATAATAAATTATCTAATTTAGTTATACAAAAGTTTTATGAGGTTTTACCATTTCTAAGTATAGAACTGTTATTTAACATTTGTTTTTTCTACACCATCCAAAAACAAAAGGAATTTATTTATAATCATGTTGAGATCTACAAACAAAATTATCCAAATAAATATTTGTTTTATATTGGCATAACTGTCTAAATATTTATCAACTTAGACTAACGTTATTATCTAAACATAACTACGAGTAAATAACAAAACAGAAGTATCTTTTCACCATCACACGAAGTCATATGACTTATCATCAATGTTGGCCATATGGTACTAGCCGATCGAACAGGGTGGAACAAGAACTGATGATCTAACTTGTCCAATATTTTATATCAAACCATCCATTAACTAAACCGATGCAGAATCATTTTAATTCGAAAAACTAAAAAAACCTAATTTAATATATTTTCTATTTATTTTTTCATTTTTTTAAATTAATGAGTTTGAACCTTGACCCTTTTAATTTTATATTAATGAGAATAGCATTAAATCAAATATATATTTTTATTAATTTTTACTATATTTAAAATTTATTATCATTAAAATCATTTTTTAAATATTTAAAATTTTATTTAAGTGAATTGGCATGTTCATATGATTAGATCGGGAGCTAAAGTTCTCAACGATTTGATACCCGATCTGATTTTTTTTAATCTTGCTTATTATTTTAAAAATGTTCAAACAATCCCATTATATTTTAAAATAAAACAAATATTTAAAAAGTTTTACATAAACAAAAATGCCTTCCAATTAAACTGTTATCGAAAACATTTTTAAAATTAAACGAAATTGCATGATAGAATATATTTCAAACCAACTATTCAATTTAATTAACCATACACATAATAATAATGATAATAATTTTTAC